>QKMX01352769.1:10701-30448 GCA_003401595.1 Venustaconcha ellipsiformis
TATATATATAAACATCTGTCTGATGTGGATAGAGGATTCATATTTGAGTGCTGGAAATGACATGATATCTACATGTTAACTTTTTTCCTTTCAATAACCTTGACCTTTGAGCTTAAAGCTTGCTTTCGTATGGTAAGGTGTGAAACTATAGTTAAACAAAGTTTCATTAAGTTTCATTAAACAGAGTTTAAAAAGGGATTGCCTGGATAAGGAAAAGGCCACTGATCTATATTATGCCTAGTTGTGATCTTGACCTTGAGCAGGTGATATGACTGAGAGAAACTCAAAAATCACACGTCAAGATAAATAAAAGGCTAAAATTTCATTAACAATATCCTCATTGGTTTTAAAGTAACACATGTACATGTATTGATGTTACCAATTTATATTTTCCACAACTACGACATTGACCTTGAATAAGGAGGTATGGCTATAGTATGACACACTTACTATACATGACATAACTGGCTTGAGTTTCAGTAACATATATTCAGTGGTTTAAATGTTATACTCCAAACAAAGATAAAGGTTAAAGAATTACATTTTCCTGTGTCATAACCATATGACTTTGAAGCTAGGGATGGGATGTGGTTATACATGATAAAGTTTCATTAAAATATCTCTACGGTTATAATCAGGACAATGAATCATGTCACAAAATAACATCTGACCTTGATGTTGAGGCATGGGAAGTGACCTTGGCTTGTGAGACATCATTTAGTCATTATACAGTTGCCCCTCATTATAGCAACCTTCATTATAATGTGAATCTGGCCATAACAATGTACCCCTTATGGACACTAACACCAAAATTAAAACATTCTATTTTAATCTGAATACCAAATGTATAACTTGGAGTTGAAACAAAATAACATCAGGCTTAAAATTATATCTTTATTTTCTTTTTATTATTTGACAAAATTATATTAAATGCAAAATACCATATAGTGAAAAAGAATATTTAACTTCCACGAAATAAAATTATTACCTACTATACATTTAAGAGGCATTATGACCCATCCCCCATTCATGCATGCCATCTGTTATCATATTTCACTAAACAGGGGTTTACCACATTATGCAATATACAATTCATTGACTCCAATCACCATGCTGATGTAAAGAGGACAGCCATGTACATGAATAAAGGCAATGGTTGTGTACTTGAATTAAGGGAACATCTGTATACTTAAGCAAACTGTCATAAAATCTTGAAAACAAGTACAAAGTTATGGGATGGACAAGCAAATGTTAATGAATAGATGGATGGAAAACACCACAACTTAATATGTCTGAATTAAGACTGGCATATAAAAAGCTAGATGATCTTGATAACATACAGTGGTTTCCTTTTAATGCAGCTGTTCTGTCTGTGATAATGAGGTAGTCTTCAGAGCCTAGTTGGCCTTGGAATCAGGAGGGGAATAAAGGCAGAGAATCTTAATAGAAGATGTGTTGGTCTTGAACAAAGAATGACTGATCTTGAGGTAGGACCTCATAAGACTGTATCACTGTTGCAGTGAGACAATTTGCCATTGATAAACATTTCATAATCAGAATAAGAACTACATACAATAATATAATCATTCTTTAACAACAAAACTTAAAATTATTTCATGGAAACCTCTGCCATGAAATTTATTGGAGACAGAGTGTATTTGGAGTCATTTAAACTTTTTGGGGTGGGGTTTAGAATATACTTCAATTCATGTCATTCATTTACTTCAAAACTCCATCTCACCTGAATTTCTATTAATATGTCATTCAAAGCAGAATTTGCAAGGAGATTTTTGTTCTTTGTTTTGGGTTTAATGCCATATTTCAACACACGATAGTCTATACATGGCAGGCACTATTACTAGTGGAAGAAGAAATAGGGAAAACCTCTGTAAGAACCACCACCCATAGAAAGCTACTGATAAGATTGGCAAAGTCGAAGACTTGAATGCACATGGACAAAGGTGAGATGGCAGTGATCAGTAAAGGTGAGCACTTTTGGCCATTCAACCAACGTGGGCCTCTTCCAAGAGTTCTAAATAAAACTAAAGAGAGAACTATACTGTTTCTTACCTCTTTAGCTGCCTCTCTAGCAAATCTTGAAAAGTAACCAATCAACTTCTGTGAAGGCAAACACCTATTAAGATACAAAAGTGCAAAAATATGACCAATTTTTAACATTCAAAAGTGCACAACAAAATAAGATGAAACGTAATCCTGTATCATATATTTATTATTTGTTTTTAAAAATTCTGCAATTTTCATATAAGAAAGTAATGAGGATAGCAAAGTGTTTTGAGCATATATATTGGAGTTATTGTTTTTTTGTATGCTCTAAGAACATTCAAGTTTTCAGATTAGGAGCCATGGTTACTCAATGGTTAGCAGTCTGGACTCTTGACAAAAGGTTGCAGATTTGTCCTAGTCAGAACAGTGTGGGTTGCTACTGTTGTGTGTCTGTGTCCTTGGTCAATACACTATTCCGACTGGCTTGGCACTAAATTATCTACCTGTGTACCTGTACCAAAAAACTCCAAATGAAGCTGATCCTTTTCAGAAAAACACTCAATTCAGATACTGATGTGCTCCATACACACTGACACATCATTTTATTTCTGATATACGTTCTCATACTAAAGCATGCATATAAAATGTCATGGATATGTTTTCTGATACTATTGTAAGTATGCTTACAACATGGTGACAACTTGTTGGAATGATTGTGTGTTACATCATATCTCATGATGCACTTTCTATGACTTTTGTTATACCCACCCCAGTTCTGTACACATAATCCATGGCAAAATGATACTACCACATAGAAAACAGAAGTCTTTTGTGAAAAAGCATATAAATAAATCTACTTTTGCATTCCTAAAGCTGTTCTTTGTCTCATCAAGAAGAAGAAAGAAATTCGAGAAAATGATGAAAAATATATTTAACTTAAGTTATAAGCAATATTGTTTTAATTATTTCACAAATATTACAAATTTACAAGCATTCTTTAAAACTCATTTCAGCTCCATTGTAAATATTCCAGGACAAAAGAAAAACAAAACAACATTCAAGTCATAGGAAAATGATTTTAAATTAAATTTCATGTAACTTTAGCACTACTTAAAAATAAAGAAATATAAAAAGCTCAAAAATACCCACCATACCAATATTGAGATGAATAATACGTCTTTAAAAGTTATTAGATGGAAATATGAAAACAAAGAAAGAAGAATTGAGAAATGTGGTACAAATGTTTTCCTATATAAACAATAAAACCTGTCTTGAAAGACCACTCCTATGTGAGACAACCCCTGTCCTGAAAGACCTGATTGTGGATGCACATATTTATCACTGATATGTGCAACAACCTGTCCTAAGAGGCCTGGATGCACAGATTTATCAATTATAAAGTGCTATGACCTTCCACAAGAGACCACCTGTTTTGAGTGACCATGACTCTTTGGCAGAAGGGGTAGTCTTTCAAGACAGGTTTAACTGTATGCAAAAAATTTAAAGATTCTAAACAAAAATACACCACTGAACATTGATGAAAACAGCTCCACATTCAACTTCATATGTAGTACATTATTCAGAGCAATGTTACTGATGTGGATGTCCACTTAGAACTATTAAGAGAATCTATGTTGGGGTTTGTACTGAGATAAGGAAATCCCATTCAAGTGTCGACAATGTCCACCCATGAGGTTCTGCCAAGGATGAGACAAAAAATATTATATTTTTCTGTCCTTGAAATATAACAAGTGTATTAGTTTTTAGTTACTAGCATGTGAACCAATGAATGAACCACTCTGATTGGTAAGTATAGGAATTTTCATGTTTACAATGTTTGATTCAACTGGGGCTGGTTGTGTTTTTAGACAAAGTCTGAAGAATGCAGGTCAGACACAACACATTTCTGGTTGTTGCTGGTATTACCGATGTTCATGAGAGAGTTTGGATTTTTGTAGGATTTTTGTAGAAAGTGATGTGTATTGCCTGTGTGTCTGGAAGAGTGTTTTGTGTTAAAGTTTGTTCTTAATTTTATCCTATCTGTAGCTCAGTAAATTTTTGGGTCAGCATCAC
The DNA here is from genome assembly GCA_003401595.1 of Venustaconcha ellipsiformis. Taxonomy (NCBI): domain Eukaryota; kingdom Metazoa; phylum Mollusca; class Bivalvia; order Unionida; family Unionidae; genus Venustaconcha; species Venustaconcha ellipsiformis. Next base: position 14,779 of record QKMX01352769.1, read on the forward strand.
TAAATCTAGCTACAAGTACCCAATTCATTCCACATGAAATATTTATAAACTGATTAGATACTTTTTGCTACATTTAATGATGCTGACCCAAAAATTTACTAAGTTACAAATAGGATAAAATTTGCAATTCTGTGTATAGTTTCTAGCATGATGCGAAATAACCGATCCTCATGTGCATGTATGTCTGTCTCTCTCAAAATGTTTTGAATGGTGTGTTATCAAAGTTGGAGAGACTTTAAGTTGCTTTTTTGAGTGATTTACTTTTTGTTATATATCTGTTGCTGTTTTCTGATTTTATAAAAACTCCATCAGGCACAGCAGAGACAACAGGTTTTTTTTTTTCCTTTAAGAGAAGATCTTAGTGTGAAGACACCATGACTGAGACAACCTTACTGAGACAACCAGGCTGAGGTAAGAAAAGTAATGTTAGTCCAGTAGATGACTGAATGTTATGGCAGAAAGTGGATTCACTCTGTCAGTACATAGTATGAACTTGAGATCAAGTTTAGTCCAACTGCATAGACTCAGATCTGACATTGGAATGTGCCAGTGGATCTGGACCTATGCACTCTGTAAGGAGTATTCAGTTGAACAAATAACACAGACCCTGATCAGTTCAGGGTCTGTGTTATTTGCATTAAAAGACACATCTGTATTGAAACAGACACTTCACCTACCATATGACATTAAATGTTTGTGCAACAACTGCAGAACTTCGGTGATCACAAAGACAGAGGAACACCTTCTAAGCTATTTATTCCACAAATAGAATCCAATGTGTTTTGCATTATGCAACATTCTTACATTATCAGGAAGACTTTAACTGCTTTGTGGTAAATGTTTGTACACAGCAGACCCTGTATAATCCCCACAGAACATTAGGCTCCATACTGTTTTCAGTTAGATCCATAGGTAAAAATGGTAAATGTGATACAGAAATAAATTCTGTAATGCTTCTATTTGGGTTTCTTTATACAAACAGTCTAGTATCAATATTTTATATCAGACAGAATTATTTCAAATTTAGTCAAATTTGACCACATTTATTGGATGTAGCATAAATCGGGCATTTTTCAAGGACACACAGTCAGCTTAACAACACTAGATTAAACTAGCTTTTAAGGAAAATCTTGTTGAAGTTACAGTGCTCACCATGGTGACCAAAACAAAATGGCAGAAGGGTATTGTCGTTTGTGTGTCCCCAGGAGGGGTTTATATTCCCCATCAAATATGTCCAGCAGACTACAGGCTGGGGGTGGCACCTGCTTTTTCAGGAGGCCTTGATTGGCCAGTTTCTTCCCCAAATGGCGCTCATATTCAACTGAATCCTGGTACTTGCAGCATCCCTTCTCTGGCCAACTGGAGGAGAAAACAAGTAATGATTACCTTGACCCTTGTAACAGGTTTATAGATTTTTATACTTTTACTTTGTATGGAAATGAGAACATATATGTATATATGCAGTTTGTATGCACTTTGAGATCATTTAATATCTATGGAGAAATATATGAAAATTTTTGCACAGTAAAAATGGAGGCACAATTTTGTTAGTTCAGAAAAATGCTTTCAAACCCAAACTGTACCTTTGAAAAAATTCAGTTTTCATTTTCAAAGCTTTGCTTTTATAATCCTTTGTATAGCAGTTTTACCAAAGGTGAATCAAAATCTTTAAGTCATATCAAATTTAGAAAATGGCTTCAAAATGTCATAAAAAACAAAGCTGACAACTGTTTTTATGTATTCAACACAATAAAAGAATAAGTTTTAAAAACCATCTGCTGGCTGACTAACAGATGATCACAAATAGAAAAATGATATTGTATGAAATTCTGCATTCCAAATTAAGCAGCAAGTAAGAACAAATGGCAACAACACTGAATAATTTAATTAATTCAAGTCCTATCTATAAAATAATAAAATAAAATACTCACGGAGTATCCTTTTTGTGAATGCTGTGATAACAGTAAAAAGAAAATGGTCTGAAATTTTCTGTTAACAGCTCCACTGCATTGGACTCTTCGCTGACTGCCGCAGGTTTGTCTGTCATTGACACAAGGGTCAATCTATGCATTGGCTGTTCTGTACCTAGCTGGTAATGACAAAAACAAGATACAACTAATTTACCAACTAAAGAGCATGTTTAATATGTCAAAAAGATTTTGACTTTTTGTCATGAAAGCTTTGGTGTCTTGACTACTGAGTTCAAATGTTAAAAGGCTATGAAATGAGCTATTATTATACAGCACAGTATCTCAATCTACAGTAGACCAGCTAACAAGCCAATTGTTGTTTTTCCATTTAAAACTTTCAACAGATTCACTCCACAGAAAGCAAGTTAAGAAAATTTTGTTTCCCTCAGAACATGTACCTGATCACATTAATGTAAGGGATATGAACTTGCTGCCTCCTGAATCCAGCCCTACTAAAAAGATGATAATTAATCTTTTCAGTCTATCTTATATAGACAAAAGACAATAGCTCTTGCTGATTACCTCTCCTTGTCACCACCAGGCATTACTAGTTTTGGAATAGATTGTACAGATACGTAAAAGCTTCCATTCAGAAAGTTGGTTGGAATGTGATGGAGCAATCCAAAATTTGGTAAATACTTAAGAGCTGACATTTAGACTGGACAGAGGACTCAAAATTGGTAAACTGCAATGGTAAACAAGTCAAAGACATTTTTGTGAAGTCATGTGAATAGGGACATGAAAGTGATATCTGTGATATTGAGACTGATGGCAAACTTGTCCCTTTAGATGGAGAGACCTATCTTGCCATCTCTATCTTGAACCTCAGTGGAAGAACGAATTTGATACTTCATCAAATTCATTCTTCCACTGAAGTTCAAGATAGAGATGGCAACTTGCCATTGACCTTTCTAATATGGAAAAGTCACGACAAAAATATGGAGACTGTGGTTTTCATGCAATATCCACTACCAATTTGTCAAGGAGTGTTGTATATCCTGTTAAAGAATATCACCCTTCTTCCAGTCCAATGACACTCCTGTTAGAAGAGGAGAGGAAGAGGAGGGGAGGGATATATGAAATGGAATCTGAAGTCCCTCTCAAAAGACTTGGATCACCCATTCATTCTGCAACAATAGACTGATGCAGTATTATTGGAATTGCAGAAGTCCAACAACCTTCACTAGAGTGTCTGAAGGTGGTGGGATTGTTAAGTCAGTGGTGGAAGACAGGAGGCTTGAGGGTGGAGAAACATGGTTTCTTATCTCCCCTTTATTGGTACCTCCTATATGGGGTCAACGTTTGTCTGCTGGCATTACGGCTGTAATCTGAACAGCACTTCGAATGTAAAAGAGCCTCTGTTTGGCTTGCTTATCTTCAGTCCAATGAGGTAGGGACGGATGATTTCTAAAATGAGGATATGGATATCATATGAAAGCATAGCTCAAAACTACCAACAGCTGGTGGTGACAAGGGGAGGTAAGGAGCAAGATTTATTGTCCTTTGTCTCTATGAGATGGACAGAAAAGAGGTATTTCATCTTTTTAATAGAGCTAGATATGGGAGGTAGCAGGCTTATAACTATTATGTTATAGTGATTGGGGAACATATCTGAAAGAGAATTAGAGAAGACTGGAAAAACAAATAATCACTAACACAACATCACACTTCATGGAAATATCAACAATTATTTCATAACTTTCTTTGCACAACCCAAGAATGATGCATGCTAATATGTGACATGTCTGTAACATTATGATTCAGATCTCAGTCTATGTCACAGCACTTGCACCATAATCTTGACACATTTCAACTCGAATTTAAATTAAACTTTGATTATTTTCTGATTTCATTTCCAGAATGAAACAATTTCAATAAAGATTTAAAAGTTTCAACAGCATCCTCAAAAATTTGTCTACAACCCTACTATTCAATCTTCAAGTTTTGTTGTAAAGTTGGTCTATTATTTATATTTATCTATTGTTAAATATCTCTGACACAAAGACCTTCTATTTTCTAAGAGCTATTTCAAATCCATACACTATCTTGGCTTTGGTGAGCCAAAATCAAACTTATGAGCTACCAAACCTCGCAATAATATTTCTTATAGAAAAACATGAATTCAATAAAATGCCTGCATGAAAATGTATATTCTCAACACTTCTACAGTTGTCTCATAGGAAAGAATATTCTGATTAAGGAAACTTTTTAGACCTTGTTAATGCCTCTAACAAAGTATAAACAAGCAAAGAACAAGTTATTATACAATTTATCCAGCTGAATGCACCAATGAGGCTGTTAGTAAATTAGTGGAAATAACAGTGAGATCAAAGTTATGAGCAGTTTGGAATAATGCCACCTCAGAGAATGAAATCAGAGAAAAAAATCCAAAAATGTTGAATGAAACAAATTATTTTTGGACTAAAATTTTAATATGGTTCTGCAAATATAAAATAAAAACAAATCTGACTGAATAAAATAAAAAAAACCCACAATGGCATTCACAAGATCAGAGTCACACAAAAAATAGCATGCTACAATAACTGATTGTTATAAAATCAAAGATCCAACAGTTTTATCTTGGCATTTTAATTAATAATTAGTTTACATCAATATTTCCCTTTAAATTTAAAATTCCTGCAAAACAAAAATCAACTACATTAACACCTTTTTTTAAATATAAATTTTTACTAGCTTTGGCTGCATGGAATGACTTCATTTTCAATCACAAAACCCAACATATTAGAAAGAGAAGCTTCAAATACTTTCAAGAAAGCTGGCTTATGCGAACATGCAACTTGACTTGTTATCCTACCTTGATTCTGACTGTTCTGACTCCATCATGCAGAGGACTGCCATACTGTTTGCCATCAATAAGGACTTTAAATCCTGATAGCTGCAAATCAGGGTTAGACTGGGGACACTGCCAGCTAACATGAGCTATCAACTGACCAGTAAAGTTATCTAATGCTGAGAAGCATTCTTCGAGTAGTTCTTCTATCCGTGTAAGAGTGTGTGCTGCCTCTATCACATCCTACATAAGAAATACAATCTAGATTTCAGTACAATATGTTGTATAACACAGCTGGATGGATGTATGTATGGATGTATAAATGTTTTATAACACACAAGTATGTACACATGCATGTATAAATATGTTTTATAGAGTTTTAACAATGCACCAGTACAATTCTAGTCAAACAGAGCTGATTAAAAGTTCTAAAAATGTGAAGGTAAAATTGCAAAGCAAGCTAAAAATAAATAAAACTTTTCAAACAGTTCAACAAAATCGAAGATAAAAGGCAAATGCATAATAGGCATGACAAAAGTCTTAACATCGCAGTGGATAAGCTTACGACCTACAGTCATATTATTTTCAAGTTTCACTTTACAACAGAAAGCGATGCTAAAAAGATAAAAAAAAATTTAATAAGAAACTGCAACCTTTTTTTCCATTATGAAACATGCTTTCTGATTCAGCATGTGAGAAAGCCGAGACAGGAACTCCTGGCATATCACAGCATAAGCCTTAGTGATGCAGAAACTGATGTAGAGAGTATGTGACCTTGAAATATATCAATTAACATTGGTAATGATTCCATTGGATTTACAAAAGTAACTTCAATATCTGTATCTCAGTACAAGTACATGTCAGAGTTTGTGAAGGCTTGCACTTTTTTTAACACTTACTTTATCTTTCTCTGCCTTAAGAGGATGAGTCAAGGCACCAATCTGCTTCAGCTTATGTCCAACCTGTCGTATCAACCTGTAAAAAAATTGACTTTCAGTAACAAGCAACAATCATTGAGTTTAAAATTAAAGAGGTGAATATCATAATTATTTTCTTAATTGGAATTAACTATATGTCTCCTGTGAAGGTATAATAAAAATCATGCCAAAAAGCACTTCCAAAACATGCTAGATGCACTGTAAGAATACACTTATTTCTTCACAGTGTTAAAAAAACAATTTTGGAAATATTTAATGCTAAGGCTTTAAAAAATATCCTTAAATTATGGTATAATTTTGTCCAAGAGTATTAAGTTAAATACTTCTCTTACCTGTCCCTCTTATTGACTAGGTCACATGTGATTTTCTCCAACTGTCTCCTCTCCTCCAGTCCCACCACTGTGGCCGTCACCCTGGGTGGGTCAGGGGCTGGAGCTGGTTGTAGGGATATGGGATCGGAACATGTTACTTCACTAGTACCATACAACTGCAATGGAATGTACAAATTTGGAGTAATCCCAACAGGAAGTCTAATATTTATTTGACTAAACAGACTGTAATAAATATAATAAGTACAGATGATCTGCCATTGAAACTGTCATTATCTGTGGTCTTTATCTGATGTTGAGTTTCTGAAGCTGTGAAATATACTGATATCTATCTTTCTCTCTCTCAAGAATTAGTAAACCCAATTATATTTACACACACACAGACACACACTAAAACTGAACCTAACTACCAACCTCAAATTGAGACTGTCCCACTATAATGATTGAAAATCTAGAACAGATTTCTTTCATCAGTATTCCACATATATAATAAGAAAATACTTAATGGAACTAACACAAACCTCCATATAGATAAGAAAACACTAAACTGAACTTACACAAACCTCCACATAGCTAGTAAGAAAATACTAAATTGAACATTCATGGCCCTCCACTTAGATAAAAAGATCCACTAAACTGAACCCACAAAGCCTCTGCACACACACCCCACTAAAATTGAACTTAAATGAACCTCCATTGATAATTAAAAATACTGAATTGAACTTGCATGAACTGCCATGCAAATAATATGAAAACGCTGTATTGAACTTCCATGAACCTCTACATACATAATAAGAAAATAGTAGATTGAACTTACATAAACCTTCACAAAGATAAGACAACACTGAATTTACATGAAACTTCACACATATAAGAAAACACTAAATTGAACTTGCATGAAAATCCACACAGATATTAAGAAAACTGATCTTCCATGAATTTCCACATACATAATAATAAAGCACTAAATTGAGCTTACACAACTTCCATATAAATAAGAAAACACTGAACTGAGCTTACATGAACCTCCACATAGATATTGTAGTTTCCTGGCTTGATACTTTTGAACTCCACCTCCCGAGTATCAGGATGAACAGGGGCAATACTCTGCACAATCTTCTCTGTGTCTTCCTCACTACACACAACCTGATGTAAACAAAAAGAAATTCTCATCAGAACATTACCTGCAATACTACTAATGAAGCTTAAAAATGTGAATACCTTCTATACTTTCAGATGGTGTTCGGGGTATTTGAAACTTAAAGTGTGTCTTTTGGTCACAAGATATGTGGGGTTTATTGCCACTTTTTAGCACATGATAGACTATATTTGGGAGCCATATATTTGGCAGAGGAACCAGAAGGACCATGGGAAGAACCAGTAGCCCATGGGAAGCTATTGGCAAGCTTTCTCACATGTGGTTGATCTGAGACTCAAACTCATACAATCCAAAATGAGATAAGTCAGTGCTCTGCTCCTATGTTCTTCTTCCACCAATTATGCTGGCTGCCATATATAGACTATCTTGCATTGAGAAATGGTATTAAACAAAAAATAACAGTTACTAATGAAGTCATAAGGTTGTTTTCAATTCAAAACAATCCAAATATTGTTTGCCTGTTAAGTAATCTGTGCAACAATGGTCATTAATATCTGAACCTTTCAATTGCCTCCATAAAAATCAACTGTACAAATTGCCTCACTGTGTCAGTTTTCCATGAGTATAAAGTATGATTATTGTTATTCTGACTACAGGTCATGGGCATATATCATGTTCTAAACAAAGGTCTCTTTTTAAAAGAATAATATTACTGAAAATGAAATTTTTATAAAACATAACCATGTAGGGGCTTTGGAAGTTTAAAATCATGATTTTCATCATTTTCTAGCATGTACAAGTGTGTCCATACAACACCAATGCCTCATGCCTATATGATACATAAGCAACTGCGCCTTGTTCCCCTCCCCCCCCACAAAATGGATAAATACAGTATGATGACACTTCATCAAGGTCAACAAAATATTTATTTTTTATTACTTTGCTGCACATTTAAAACTTTTTGCACAATGATTTTGGGTTATATAATTTAGCTATATTTCTTTATATGAAGTTTACAGCAAATTTTAACAGTACCAAATCTAGTCAAGGTAATATTTGTTTGGTTCTGTCATACAGACTTACTTACCCTATAGTGTTTGACTTTGACCCCTTCTGTGAGGTAAGGATCATCCCAGCCAACCCTGAGGCTGGAATTGGAGAAAGTGGGGAGACGGCGAATGTTGGGAGGTTTGACTCCTGGCCACACAGCCACTAATGGATCTGATGGTTTGCTGTTCAGGTTCTCTATTGCTGTCAGGGCCTGTAAAATTGGACACAGATTATGAAAGTGAAACACACAAAACTAGATTATATTTTTTATAAAAACACAAGAATCTACTACAAACCAGAATGTCAGAGTGAAAAAAGTTCAAAAACTTTTAAAATTGTTAAGTTCACTATAAAAATCTAATGAACTGAATTTTAAATATGCGTATAAACGTGTATCAAATTTAATTAGTCTATCTCAAGCAGTTTTGTTTAATTGAGCTAATCCAGAGTTAATAAATGTGTAACACCAAAATTTTAAAATGTAAAATTTGTTATAATACTAACTTGAAAATGTAATCCATTCATCTACATATGCACAGAATAAAATGTCTGCTGAATTTCATTTGTCTTTGTTGAGTGCTTTCTGCACAATGGTTGTAACAAGTTTTTCCTACAGATGGACACAAATTATAACACAAATACAGACGAGACAGAATCAGATGACCCACTGGAAGCACTGGGGACCAAATGACAACAGCATAAAAAGTTTAAGTGTCACAAACAACTCTACAAAAGCAGTAAATTTCAGAGTTTGTATATAAATGAAATTTCAAAGTTGTCTAATATCTTTCAGATGGAAAGCTGTCTGCATGACAGGTTCCTGGGATGGAAGCTTTAATAATGTCATATTTTCAGAAGAAAAATATTTGTTCCTTTTCCTGGTTTTAATACTTTTTACACACTAGACCATCCCAAACAATGTATCTGCACTGAATGTGACACAAAGGAGATCTAATAATGATGATCACAATCTTCTCTATTTACAACAATTGACACTTTGTACTTTAAAACAGAATACACTCGAACTCTGTTTATCTTGACACAATTATTGTATGTTAAAGAGAAACAAGAATTCTTGAATTTAGTAAAGTATTACTCCCAAGACAGGAGCAGGGAGTCAACCTAATAGTTTTGGGGGAGTGGGGCTTGTAATCAGACAGACATATTCTAAGTAGCTATTTGCTCCACATTTTTTCAAAAGGTGAGGTGTGCTTATCATCAAACATGGTCTTGTCATGACATGAATAATAATGCCTGTGGATTTTGTTTTAGACACAATCTTCATGGATGATTCATACAGATCCATATACAAATTATGTATAATTCAATATCTTTTGACAATGTACTCACCTGCACTTGGAATGAGTATTCCTGGCACCACTTGCCATGCGTGAAGGTGAAGGTCTGCTGATCTGCATTGAGGATTGCCTCCACAATACCATTAACATAAACCTTGTATCCACTGATCAGAGCATCACCATATGTCATGGGCTTCTCCCACTGCACCGCAATGTAACGGAAATTACAAGCTCTGGAAAGGATCAGCAGAATATCCATCATGTAATTCCAAGAACAGACCAAGGAAAATTTCTAATTTTAATGAGAGTAATTCTATGTCAGGAGAAAATTTATAATAATTAGAAATGCATCAACATGATAAGTTATTGGATGCCCCAGCCATTATATCTGTGCCACTGAAGAAGGCTTGGTTCTATATGCAAGTACAAAAGTTCTGCATCAAACAAGGGCTTGAACTCTATTAACCTCTTGACTTCCAACAGAGTACAATTAGGCAACTTTGTTGTAGTAACATATTAAATACACAAAGAGTAAAAAATTGCATTAGTTGTTCAGTCTATTATTTAAAAGCAACAGAAATGCTGATAAGCAAATGATTTCTCCCATCCCAGTCTCATAACCCCAACCCCTTTGCAGTGAAGCACACAAAATTATGGAAAAAAAAAACCCAGGATGATTGAGCTTCACATGCTAACCACTGAGCCTCCAGACAGATGGAAGGGCATATGATCCATCCATGTCAGAGCAGCTTTGAACTCCAATAAACAATTATCAAGACATTAAGCTCCTACCTAACTGAGAGCAAGGGAGCATCTGGGGGTGCAGATGTCTGGATAGTCAACTGTTTGGAGCGCTCCCTGACATTTCCATCCTTATCAATAACTACCAGCCTTACAAAGTGGGTGGTCCCAGGCAGGCACTTAGTGATCACACAGTTATTGTCCTTATTTGACAACTTCACTTCTCTTTCCTGCAAAAAAGAAAACATTTGGCTATTACCACATATATTAGAGTCTCATATTTTGGTTTATATGCTCACTATATTCTCGCATACAAGTCAAGTCTAACTGCAAAAACAGACTAGACACTGACCTACAGTTTCATAAGGAACCAGCAGATCAGGGTCTATGTTGTTTGTTCAGCTGATTCCGTCTAACGAACTGCACAGACCCAAATCTGCTGGTGCATTATGGGATAGTAGATCTGGCTCTGTGCAGTTTGCAATTGGACTAGGCTTATAAGTGAGTTCAAATGGTACTTATGGGGGAAACCATTTTGAATGAACAACTGCCAAAAGGTTCAGATTTTTTGTTTTTACAAAATAATTTTTTAAAAATCAAGTATCTAAAGGATATTTATTTAGAAAAAAAAAAGTTCTTCATTATGGAAATTTGATAAATGTAATCTGTACTGAACACATTTCAATGCAAATGCACAATTACCATATTCTGCCTAATATACAAACCTGCCTCCTCTTTTAATAATAAGGGCATACCTTTAAATTATTTACATCCAATAAAGAAATAAATACTAGGGCATGAAAAATAAATCACCCTGATCTACTTTTGCCAGCAGTTAGAAATGGTTCCAAGACAAAGAAAAACTTAATATCAAAGCCTGTGGTTATAACAGTAATGACATCTGCAAAACTGTTGGAAAGATGATAAGCTATGTCTAATCTGTTGCTTTACTAGCAAGGCAAATTCTACATCATTGCTTTAGGTCATACTCACAGCTGGCTGCGCAACACTACTCCACTGAACTTTGTAACATCCAATTCCTTCTGTCTCCATAAAGCTGCTCCAATCCAAATGGATTGAGGTCTCTGTGACCTTCACAACCTTAACTGGAATCTCTTGATCATCGAGTTGTGACCAGTCTGCTGCTCCAGCCCTCGGGGAGTGAAGAGAGGTGTCATTAAGGAGTGTGTTTGATCTTGATGAATCGCTGTATTCTCGATTGGCACTTACAGCCACCAAGTTGACCTTGTATGTTCTGTGTACAGAAAAATTATGTAAACAACACACTATTTGTGAACTTATTTTAATTTTTTATTAGATGGTGCTTTAACCCTAGTATTGACTATATTATGCTGAAGAATTGTGAGCTCATGGCATTTCCCTAAGACAAACTTAGGCAGCTGACCCAGTCTGGCCTGGGCAGGTATTGAACCTATAACCTTTGGATTATGAGACTAAAACTCTGTCAACTAAGTTATTGTCACTCCCTCTACTTTAAATAACGTGATAATTATTGACTGAATTATTATAAAACATAAAAAAATATATACTTAAGAATTAGTTTTAATTACATTATGAGAAAATCTAACTATTAGTAATTGAGTTAAATATTAAATTATATACCATATATACTTACTTATAAGACAAGTCCAACTCCAAACTGCACAGACCATGATTTGTCACTGCATAATGTGCAGACAGATATGGGTCTATGCAGTTTGTTAGAATTTTATTAAGCAGTAGAATAAACAACAAAGACATTGATCTGCAGGTGCATGGTGCTATGGGAGATCAGGATCTTTGGTAATTTTTGCAGTTTGATTTGACTTATAGGTGAGTATATATGGAAACAATTCCATAAATTATTCCTTTTGGGATTTTTCTTTTTAAGGATTCTTAATACAAGTGTTAGTATTAAATGAAAAGAAAAAACCCCACCATATTCTTCAATCCATTAAAAAAGATTGATATAAATGCCAGTTATAATGCAAAACTCCTTTGCCCTTCTATCCCAAGATAGGTCAGAGAAACACAAAAATGGGAAGACTCTTCAACAAAGTAATTAAAGCAGGTAGTAAGCAAATTTTTGCATTTAAATGCATAAACAAAAAAAGGCAGAGAAGGCTCTATATTAACTTGTTGCTTACTCTTTTAGATGCTATTCATTTAAGATAACTACTGGTAATACAGAGACATAGGAAATAAGAATATTCGCAATATTACAAAAATGGCATAATAGTTGATCTGCCTCACCTATTTGGTTTGCAAGGAATCACAGCTTTTCTATGTGTGTGTGTCAACTCTTTGCCAGCTTTTTTGTCATTCAGATATACCTGTAATACAACATTTTTTACAGTTGTAATTAAGATTTAACTTAGTGTTTTTTTAAACTCAACTTAGTGTCATTTCAACTAAATAACATGGTGCTATATACAGTTCATCCATTAAGTCAATGAGGACCACTTTAGTCCTCCTGTTATTCTGCAAAACCCACTTTTCTTCAAGTCAGAATGATCTTGACCTTTGACATTTTGTATGTGGTCTAAATCTAGTTATTATGCAAAAACCATATTTTTCTTTCAGCTACAATGAACTTGAACTCTAAACCTTTTTATCCCCAAATCAATAGGCTCCTTCCATACCCCATGCTTTAAACAATATATAGTTCAGGTCTGTAAAGTAGAACTAACGTTTTTGTGTGGGAAACATTTTCTTCATCTGTTCACAATGATGTTGAGCTTTCACTTACTAAACTTGAAATTTATAAGCTTCTTTTTATTCCATGTGCATGCTATCCACAAAAATGGATCCAGGTATTGGTGTAGCAGTAATGTTATTGTAAATAACCTACTTTGCTTTTTCATCTACAGTGATTTAAACTTCAGTCTTTTGATCTAAAATCGATAGGTTTCTCCCTCACCCCAAATGCAATCTATCTATAAAGTCTGGTGGAGGTAAATGCTGTAGAACTTCATTTTTTGTGATGAAAACAAGTTAACATACAGTGTCATAACACAATATGTCAGGCGAAATGGCAGACTTAAAAAACTGCTTTTTCTGAGAACAATAAATATTAAAATGGTACAACCCTAAGGTATGAAATCATATTTAACATTCTGTTTTAAAACTATTTTAAACAGTGAATAACGAAATAAAAATATTTCAAATTTCAAAATCTTAGTTTTTACCACCTGAGAAAGAAAAAATTTAAAAGCAGCTTAATTAACTGCATATCTCCCTATTAAAACTCATTACCTGATATCCTCTTATTTTCACATCTCCATACAGCCTAGGCTCACCCCACTCAATGACAAACTCTTCAGGACTGGAGGAGTGAAGGAAAATCTCTGGAGCATCTGGTGGTCCCGGTATCATGATTTGGACATTCTGTGGAGCCTGGGCCAGCGTCTCAGTGTAGTAGATAGGCTCCACCTGGATGTTGTATACTGTCCTGGAATAATGTGTAAATATTGCTCCAAACTTTGTATCTTGTAATGGAATTTAAGTTTGCATGATATCTTAAGATTTCTGGAAAGCTAAAATACAGTGACATGATGTTTAAAATTGCACATATTGTGAATTTACTTTCTCAGCACAACGTTTAAAATTAAGTGCAAAATGGCCATAAAACATACTAAGAACCAGCATGTATGCTCATTTAATACAAAAATTTATGAAATGAGTTTCATAATCCTGTCTGAAAAAATGATGTATTCAACAATGTTTCTTTCTTTCAAATGAAATTAACACATTTGCAAGATTTTTGCTATGAAATAAAAATATAATTTTTATTAAATAAACTGCTAGAAAAAAATGAGCACTTTCACTTACCTGTGAGAAAGTATATTTAATGGTTTGGTATGTATACATGTATAGGGTTTAACATTTCAGCATAATCGTGGTCATATAGTGACTGTAAAGAGTTGTTTCAACTATGTAAATGTTTCAAATATATACTTTATGGAAAACCTTCCAAATAAATGTAAAGTTACAGTCCAAGAAGATAAAAGATATCTTTTGAAAAATATATGAATTAAACAGTAAAAATAAATAAACAAAATTCTTAAAAACTAAAATAATAATGGTTTGGTAATGTAGGAGGGGAAATATATATGTCTGAAACTTTTCAAAGTGAATAACCAATAGCCCAATGATACTTATGTGACTTACTTCAGTTTTGTGACTGGAATTGAACACTTGCTGAAATCAGGGCTGACATACTTGGTTTGGATAACTCGGTCTTCCAAGTTGTACCACACCACATTGAACTGTTTCAGAAGATTATGCTGACCCTGAGTCGTCCACTGGACCTTAATGTCCCCAAAAGTCCGGTTGTCTCGATCCTCGTTGTGTGTGAAGAAGGAACTCAAGGATTGGAGGTAACCTTTGAAGAAAAACAGACAGGATGAAAACAAAGTGTCATGGCACAACACACATGACATTTCATGACTTCTGTGTAAAAACTGATGCTGAGTGATATGTATGTTTCACATCTGGCACTAGGAAAAAGAAGCATCATTCTTAATTTTAAAATTGTTTTTGGTGGAATCATGCAAATGAAAGGCAGAATTAAAATTTCAATTTCAAATAATATATGTTCATGACATAAGAGTATATGCATGCTTTCTCTAAAATAAAAAGATACAGCTAAAATAAAAACAAGACTTTGGAGAGATTTTATCTGCAATTGACACATGACTCTTATTTTTTGGAAAATTCTTGCAAAAAAGGCAACTTAATAAATTAATTAACCAATAGCTATGAGGAACTCCAGTTCATCATATCATATAGATTTACTGTGAATATTCTAAAGAGTCAGATTAAAGACAGGTGAATAATGTAACATTCTGAACTTACCATCCTGATTCTGTGGCAACACAACTTCAAGTGGCTCTGAGGGAGAGCTGTCTAGGTTGTCATCATCACTCAACAGGTACTCATAGTTCAAATCTTGAGGGTTGGTGTTCTTGTAAAATCCCTTATACTTCAAAACATAATTTTAAACAATGCAAATTAATGGAAAGATAACACAAGTCCATGTATAAATGCAAGATGATATTTATACAATATGAACTGTAAGCAACAGATAGTTCAAATCCATATAGATTAATAATAGACAACTTAAGATTAATATCAGATTAATATCAGACAACTTACAGACAACCGGTGAGTAAACACATTTTATTTAAAATGTTTACTTAAACAATACAACTTGATGTATTGCAACTATATGGTGGAAGGGAAGATGTTTTTTCATTATTATATCTAAAAGTAGTGTGAGTAATACCTACCATACAGACTTACTTGTAAGTTGAGTCCAAATGCAAACAGCATAGACCCTGATGTACCTGTGTACAATGTATCAGCAAATGCTTAGTCTATGTTCTTTGTTCTACTGATTAGTCTCTACAAATGGTTTAGACCCAGATCTGCTGGCACATTATGTGATGGCAG
>QKMX01352769.1:37577-49055 GCA_003401595.1 Venustaconcha ellipsiformis
TATATATTCCATTATACTGTCAAATGTAAACTTACATACCCTAACCCGTCATTGCAGGATGTGAATACTGATCTGAGTCTATGCAGTTTATTAGGACCAATCAGCATAGCAAGAAACATTCACCCTGATCTGTCAGTACATTATGCAATGGAAAATCAGGGTCAATATTTTGCAATTTAATTTAATTTGTAAGTGCTTATAAATAGCAAGTTCAGTAGAATGTAAATTCTTCATATAATGTAACATTCTTATCAAAAACATGGCATTATCCTGAAATTCATTCCAAAGAATGTTTTTATCACCAGTTTAATAATATCAGTTTTGATTCATTTATTTGAGCTGGTATTTTATGGCACAGCAACACAAGTAGGTTATTTAATGTGGTAAATTACCTTTCCCAAGAATACACAATGGTAGCCAATACAGCCTGATCCAATAGTAGTATTCAAACCTATGGTCATTTTTTAGTCATAAGTCTGGCTTGCTAACCAATGAGCTACCATGGCTCCATGCCATAGATGCAGATAAAAATAAAAAATCCTGTTTATTTCTCAACATCTATCAACAGCATCACTCAAATCTCCACTTAGAATGATGTGAAAGTATGGAATAATAAGAGCAATGTCAAAAATTTGAAAAAGTATGGAACACTCTGACCTTAATGCTGTATATTCTATCAAATGGAAGATATAAAACAATTTGCCTACTGTTATCATCCATGTCTGAAGATAGAGTTTTGGCCTACCTATTGTCCTGGTTGTGTCCGCCTAACTTTTGTCCTCTTATTTAAAAGATGTTTACTTGAATCAAAGTTGAAGGCATGACCTTGTTTATGAATTAGTGAAATCAGTATCAGTATATATAGGATGAGATAAACAATTATTCACTCCTGTTTTTAAGTTCAGTCAGTGGAATCATTTACTATTGTGTTCAGATATGATTTGAGAGGAATTATTAATTTAAATTATTCAATGGAATTTAACAAAGTGCTTACTGGATGTTTTGGACCCAAATGCCACTTTGGGAAAATCATTGATTCTTTTGAAGACATTCTGAATTATATCTTTGTGATGCATCAAACTATTGGTAAATTAGCACATTCAAGACTACTGGTAACTCAGCACATTCAATATTGGAATCTATCTGGAACCTTCTATACATCTGGACTTGTGATAGAACATTTAGGCTTATTTGGGATTTAATTCACAATATTTTAATTTCCTTTTAAATTTTCACTTTGTAACTTCAACAAGCAAATTATTTGTTAATTTTATTAAAATTGTTTATTTTGCTTTTTTCTGTTACTTAGTTTATGACCAAAGAATTTATAGACACTATAAATGTAATGTTAGTGCAACTGTTAGAAGAAAGAAAAAAACCAAAACATCTTCAGCTGTTTCAAAAATAACACACATTATTAACACTTCCATGCTTTCACCATGTCAATACCGCAAAATTAACATAACATGCACTCTCCATCCTACCTTCTGCATATAATGTGTCCTTAGCAAAGGGCAGATCAGCTGTAATAACCATAAAAATAAAATCTTAAATTAATGATATGCATACAGGGTCATTAGTACCACAACTGGCACAGCCCTTCCATTCCTGTACCAAAATTAGAGGCCAAAAGAAGATCTGTGTTTCATTTATTTATAGTATTATAGAGAGTACTACACAGTTTATAAATACAATTAAACTTGATATTATGGTGAATATGTATACATAATTCATTTCTATACCTATATTTATTTTCTAAACTTAGGTATGCTACTGCCATTACAGCCTAGCTGCAAGCAACTGCCACAATATACTTCAGACATGTATTTCAATGACATCTGCTCCTCCTCTTCTCTGGCGTGTATTACTGTATTATATGTAATCCATACAAGCATTCTATATAAAATCCAAACAAGCATTCTATTTAACATCCATACACACCAAATGGCATTCAATTATGTGCAAGTGGTCGCAGATCTATGGTGGTTACAAAATGTGTGAAGGATGAATGTACCGATAGACAAATGGATGGAAAGTGCTACAGAACTGCCATGTCTTGATGTGGGGCTTTCATTATCAGTTATAAAATAAAAACTTTATTTGATATATGTGAAAAAACATTATAAGCAGTATCAAATAAGGCAAAAATCTGATTTCTGGAACTGACCTAATAATCAATTTTAGAGAATATATTTGCTGTTAACTATAACTACCAGAACAAGTAATTATACTTTTGGAGAATTTCCATATTATTGGAAAATATATGCAATTTCCATGAAGAATTCACACAAGATGTACAAAAATTCCTACCTTTGCTCCACACAATGAGAGCTGAATGTCCAGTAATTTTCTCACACCAGACTTGAGATGGGGGCTGAACAAGACCAGTGTAATGGACATTTAGTATTGGTCCTGGTCGGCAACCAGCATACTTATCTCCCAAAAACAGATCTGAAAATAAATTTGTTTGGAGTTATGGTTAAGTATGGCAAACAATAGTTATAATACATGCTATGACACTAGCTGATATAGACAGTGCATGAGAAAGAGTGATATATTTTTACCTGCTGTAACCTGTACATATTCAAATTAAAATGTCTTATCACTTTAGAGGAAGTTAAACAATCTTTAATTAAAACATCAAGCTAAATTCATAATGAATCTGTTGTTTTGTTTGTTTTTACAAAATGCTAATTTGGAATACTTTTTTTTGAATATAAAATATGAAAAGAAAAGTTTAAAATCAAATTTCGATCTAAATAGACCTGGATTTCACCAAGTTAAGTTGGAACTTAAACTTTAATTCTAGATTTAACAAACAAATTGGCTGAAATTTAAGCTGAATTTGAATTTGACCAATCAAATGTCTTAAAACTGGACTTAAAGATATAATTTTAGTAAAATCGGCCAGACCTGAACCTGACCATAATCAAATGTCTTAAAAATGTACTTAACTTACAGACATTATGTTGGTAAAATGGTCCAGACCTGAACTTCAGAAACTTCAGTTTAGACTCCAGCAATCTGATTGATTTATAATTGACCAATTTAGAGTCAGTAATTTGACTGATTTTTAACTGACCAATTTAGACTTCAGCAATTTAATTGAATTATAATTGACCAATCATATGTCTTCAGTCTATATTTAATTACACTGGTGAAACTGGACCTGGTTATCACAGTTCAAATTCATTTATAGCATGCCTAATAACACACAAAAAAATAATTCATATCTCTTGTAAAAACAATTGAATAAAAGCATTATTTACATGCCATGGTGATAGGGAAATATTGATTTTAATATCAATTCATTTTTGTGACATACCAATTTTCATATCATACCAACTTTGTGGTTATGAAAAGACCCAACAAATAATTTCTCCATCTGTAGCAATAACAGGGTCCCTTCCAAAATTAATATACTGTCTGTACTAGCTTATAAGTTGAGTCCAGCTGCAAACTGCACAGACCAGATCTGCCATTGCATAATGCACAAGCAGATCTGGGTTTGTGCAGTTTGTTTGTAGTAATCTATAGAACAAGTAACACAGACCCTGGTCTGCCAGAGTATTATGTGATGTCAAATTAATATCTGGTTGTCTGCAGTTGTAGGCACATTTTGCTGGCCGATAATTTCATTGTTGTTTGCAGTTGGACTCTAATTAAATGAGCACAGACAGTATATATGAAAATGCCAAATTTTGTAAGACCCTAAAAATTGACATCCACAATTTAAAAAAATATTTGCAGTATTTAAGATCATTCATTTCTTTTCTTTATGAAATTATTCATTAGTGATTATTAGGTAAGTATGCATGCTAAAAATCCTTTCCCATGTTTGTTAATTTTTAATGTCAGTTGCTATTTACTCTACCATACTGTAGTTACAAAGTGTTATTGTTTGGGGTCAGAAAGGCATTCGAAGCTCAAAATTCTACCTCAAAGATGATTCTATTATTTACTTCATTCTGAAATTTAAAATCTCAAATTTAATATCTTTTTAAAAAAAATATATATATATCAGAATGTCTTTCTCCATCAAATGTAATAGAAAATTTTACTTCATGACCTTTCCCAATGTTTACATAAGTGTAACAACCATTTATGAATTGTGAAGAAAATGTCATGCATTCATTAAGGCATATGTGGAAAGCAAATATCAACATGTGCGTTATTTAAACATCAATATTATACAGAATCAGCTAGATAACTGCTGACAAACAAATGGATAAAAGATACCCATGTCAGTGAGCAATGATTTATCAAGTCAGTTTAGTTATTTACCCCAAATAAGAAGCTAAATCTCATATATTTTGTTTCCATCATCAAACCCTACCTACATCTAAGATAGCATTTGTCGTAAAAAATAAAACCAAGCATGAAAGAGTATCATCCATCAGACTGCTCCATATTATAATTTGGAACCTTGTTCGATTTATGCTTTTGTGGGTTTAAAACCATTATTCAGCATAGGTTATGCTGCACATGGCAAAAGTATAACTGGAGGAGGAAGAATTTGTGAAAACCGCAGGTTAAACAACCCACAAGAAGTTAGTGGCAAGGTTTCTCGCATACCCACACTGTCCGAGCTTTGACTCAAAGCCACAGAACAGAGGTGAGAAGTGTGAATAACCTGCAAAGGCAAGTGCCTTAGACAACTTGGCCACCTGTGATCCCTAACCTCATTCTGAACATAAATGGGGATAAAATACCATTCCAATATAATATGCAGCCAAATGCAAACTGATTACACACTAGTATCAGTTATTGCACAATGTTCGCCCAGTCCAGGGTCTACACAGTTCATTCTTAAATTGGTATAAACAAGTCTTTAATGTTATTGCTATTATTATAAGCATAAGAGCAATTTGCAAATAACTGGGTCACAGCATCCCATTTTACAGAGTCTCAGCTCATAAGAGCATGGAAGTATTGGGGTAGTCAATAAAACAGCAACCAATAACATGGGAACATTACCGGTTTGTTGTAGGAAATCTTAATCACATGCTCAGTATTTCAATGTATCTAAGGAAAAATATGAGGTAGACTCCAGTCTGCTATCATAAATTGCAGAGTATACATTGATGTGTTGAAGTTTACATTAATTTGCATGTAAACAGTGGTATAACTGATTCTGATAAAACATAAATAGTGATTTATGAAACCATAAAATAAAATTGTTTTCACCATTGTCAAATAAAAGCAGGTAATTATTAGCTCCATAAAAAAATCTGGTTTTGATATACCTTTGCTTCAAGTCTTTCCACTTATGGTTATTATTATCAGCATTTTTATGTTTCTTACACTGATATCAAGATTGTAACACTTTCAAAATCAGCCAGTTGTTTCTTATTGCTCTATTCAGAAAAAGTATCCAAAAGATTTGCCGTTTGTAATGTTGTAGTGGGCAGAATCACTAAAATACAGTTGTATTATAGCTCTGCTGACTGTTTTAGATGCATGAAGTAGTCTTGGAAAGAAATGTAGATAACAAAATATGATGTATTTAGCTATTTGTTTACCTCATAAATAGTAGAATATGTATATAGAAGATACATACCATCAGTCTTTGAAAGTTGAGTATTTACCATCAGAAAATAATTGTGATGCTTTTTATGTTTCTTAACCGAGAACACTTTTTCTAATACACTTTGATACCATTGTGACCAAAGAAGTTCGTCTGCCATGGTATCAGTTGCTTGGTTTAGAGTCAGCATGTTTACCAGTCATGCAAGAGAACAATGTTCAAATCCCACTATTAACTTATTTGTTCAATTTTTTTTCTTCAAAGTATACAGTTCTTACTTTGAGATAGGAAAGACAATTATGTTGCTATACAAATTCTCCAGCTGAGAGGATGCAGGACTCTGTGATCCCCTGTTTAACTGTGAGGGAGACCTATATCTTTGGTGCAATAGAGACCTGGGGGTAAGGGAATTTTTATCCCAAAATTCCTATGTGGAGGAGACTGTCCCTAGTTGCAGACTGTACTGGATCAGAATGACTCATCTTTCACATGGTGTTTCAGGGCCTGCCTTCAACATCAACCCTACCTTGATGTCTGGGCCCTTAAGTCTATGACAGTAATGAAATGGAAGAATAAGTCACTACCCTTAATGGGATGACTCACAAAGATTCAGAAGGATTTGAGGAAAATGGATGCTGATCCAACTCCCTTCCAAAGCTGATCCAACTCCCTCCCAAAGTCAGGTGTCTGTATGCAGACTCCCAATCCCCAACAGGGATTACTGGTTGCTGATGTTTATATGTGTCCTGACCCAAATCCTGTAGCAGTACCAATGGTGTTCCCATGACTGGTGGTTGGTGAACACTGAATAGGGACAACTCAATGACTGGTTAGGTAACTTTGCTTTGCAGGAGAATTTCCCCTCAGAAATAAATCAGTGTGATTGAGTTCTCTACTACCAGGAAGGTTAAAGAAGGCACTGTTCCTCCCTCATTCTGAGGAGGCACATCTCTATCTCTCCATTTTATGAGTTTGGAAAGGAAACTGCTTCTCCCTCATGGGTGGGTATGCCTGACTTTCTGCCCTACTTGAGGTGAGTATGTACCTCACTCTCAGCCTGGTCATTCCTTTCTTTTAGAGAAGCCATGATCCCACTGGTCCTCAGGCCCTTTACCTTAGTAAAGAGACAGAACCCCAAAGGAAAGGGTTACAGTAGTTTTTTTATTTGGAGTCCTGGGGGATCCAGAGAAGGAGCCTGAGTATATGGAAGATGATTAGGAAGTTTCTTTCCTCCTTCCCTTATATGTTCAATGGCTCTCAGAAAGGTTCCAAACTTTGTCAGACCAGAAGCAACAGAGACATCCATCTGTCTGTCTGCAGCACATACAAGCAAGACATGTGGTGTGAAAATTACAAGGGGCCTTCTACAGCTCCCATTTAAGTAATTAATTAATTAGAACCTAGTGGGTGACTCCTTTACATTCACTAACTCAATGAACTTTATAAATGGGGAAGCAAAAAAGAATTGTTCACTAAGTAAAGGAATGTCTAATAAGAACAGGTATTAGGTCTAGCAATAAAAAGAGAGCAATATCTACCCTAGTGTCTAAAAAAACCCAAATCAAAAAGTAATTAAAAGTACAAATCACCCACCCACCACAAAGAGGATAACTTCAATAGAGCTTAATTTTTCATTATGAAATTAATGAATGGGGAACAAAACTCTGGAAAATATGGAAACTCATATTAGTATCCCTGATGCATGATCTGGCCTGGGCAGCAGATATATGTGTCGTGTTCTGGATTCTTTCCAGAACTCTCAATGGAAGTCAATCCATAGGAGGAATTTTTTTTATATGAACAGGGTTCCTTATATCCCAGGAAAACAATTTATGCAATACTGACAGGTTGGGTATTATTAATATTAAATTCTTATTTTAATTTGTAACAATTTATGGAGTTTCACTTAAATTCATTTTTAATTTCAATTCATTCATTATTGGTTCATTTTAATTCATTTCTGGTTAATTTTGCCCAGTCTTGCTAATTTCTATTTATTTTCAGAGTGATGAGGCATTTCCAAATTCCGCTATGTACCTTTGCAAAGGCTTCCCACTATGATCTAATTATCTTTGCAAGAAAAAAAGATTTCAAAAGACTAACATAAGTAACCTAACCATTTAAAAAAAAGCTATTTTGGACAATTTCAGAAACAAAATATTTTGCCAGTTTAGGGCCACACTGGTGCCCATGCAAACTACATTAGACAACATGGTAACAGTTTTCACATAAACAGGACATGTACCCTTTGCAATGCTAGCTGCCAGAATTAATGGGAAAAATAGTGATATTAAACCACCAAAACCTGTGTGAAAGGGACTCTCTTTATTTAGTATTCAAGCTATTTGAATTAACGCCATTTAAGATGCAGCATTAGTTACCATCGATGATATTAACTGAAATAAAATCTAATCAACAGAGACACAAAAAAAACCCAGAATGAATATGGACCTCTATGCAAAAGATACACTAATATCAAATATCACTTTGTGAGCTGTACTTTGTGCCACTGGAACAATTCTTAATAATAGTAATTAAACCAATATAATTATGGAAGAGCAAGAACCAGATAAGCAAAGCTCTAAATATATACAGTGCAAATCAGAAGCCAGCAAGAAATGGGACATTCAGACTGTGTATTTGAAAGTTGATGGAAAAAAAGCATGGAATAGACTGGATATATTGACAGAATAAAGCCCTAAACTGGGGGTTTGGAAATCCCAAAACTGGTTCCTGGATACAAGATATGAATGCAGGGCAGAAAAGTTTAGCTAAAGCCTCTTCATTCCATTATAATAAATTTGGAAAGAGAAAAAAAAAATTGTGTGCACTTTGCAAGAAAAAACAATCCTGCATGCACTTCTTGCCAGTCACTTTCTCTATGCAGTGAAGCAACATGACAACTTTCCTCCATTTGGCATTATTTTCATGTATTAACATGCAGCCTGATCATATAAACTGAATCTGGATTTTGCAAAATCTCCTAAATTACAAAGTTTAGAAGAAACTGAACCATTCTGGGATGTCATTAAAAGCACGGAGTCAAGGATTTCATCCTGCTAGTTTTTCTTCTACCTGGTAACCATGGCTACTTTGACGGGATCTGCTGATTCTAATAATGTACAACTCGCCTTCTTTCTACATATCACTTCTATATTAAACAAGAGGAATGACTGGTCAGTCTGCATATTTTCTGAAGATGACCATAATATGTACCAAGTTTTACAGCAATCCACTTAACTCTTTATCTGCTAGTGCTGCTGTAGTGACCCCACTGTTCTTTATATCAAGCTGCTATGGTCATTCCTACACCTGGTCTGGAGTTGACGACTATCACAGCCTGATGCTGCTGCAGTCAAATGATAACATATTAGCTGATGATTTAGGGAAATGGACCAAATTTGGTTAGTTATTTTTCTTATAATTGATTGATTTTACATAACAAAACCATGCAGATATAAAAGCTGCAGCAACCTTTTGTTGTCTGATTCTTTTATCCCATTGATTTCATCATGACTGATAATAAAATACATGAACTGAAAACAAAACACACTATTTGTAACATTACAAATTCACCTGTCTGTATTTTATGCAAAGTTGTATGTCAAATTTGAATACATAATTATTTACAAAGTTGAACTGGTCATTATGTTCTAAAAGTTCATAGTTACAGTTAAAACAGTTTCATCTTATGCAAAGACTAACATGAGATGGCCTGAACATCAATGACTTCTCATTCAACCTTTTTTATTTCAAACATTATCTGTCTTCTCTTAAAAACATTTTGTTGCATATTTGTAACTTTCAGTCACAATTCTTTCATTTAAACACTGAGGAAAATATTTAAAGAAGAAATAGATCTCTTTTTCCTCTTATCCAAAACAAATAAAGTAGTGACACTTTCAGTGACTTGCTGAGCATGCAGCAGTATTATCCAAACTGCACTGTCTTCATCTAATTCTATCTCAATTTCTGACAAACTGGACAAAACTGATAATTCAATATCACTACCAACACTTCCTGAATCAATTATATCTTTTGAAAAACCTGAAAATTGTGATTCTGAATCATTTGCAAATGCAAATGTTTCCACTGTTAATGACTGTGTGTAGTAAATATCACGTTACAAGAAAATCCCCATATTTAGTAGCCATGTTTAGTATATGATGTGTTTCACACCAAGAGCCATCATTGTCAACTCTATTTTGATTGGCTGAGTGTCCTTAAACTGCCAAATTAGACCATTTGTAACATGAACATCCAGAACAGATCTATCCATCACTGAGATCTACTGCATATAGCCAGATAGCACTGATGGTTTACAAGCAAATTTATCATTAACTGTGAAGGCATGGTACATGTATGCAACTGATAAGGTCAACAGCAGGAAATAAGCTGACACTGCAATGGTCATTTTCACAAAATTCTGTCTTGTTCCATCCAGCTGTAAGTAAAAAGGAGCAATAATTCTAGCAAACAAATTGTGTGAGCACTAAGATTTTCAGACCTTTAGAGGGTGGCATAATATGTACTACATTTCACAGCAATCTATAAAGGACTGCAAAGAAAAGGTTCACTCACATGATTCAGTCTTATTCTATATTCAGCTGCTGGACACAACAGTAAAAAACAAACCTAACCAAAATTACAAGAGCTACAGTGATTTGTCGACATGCACTGTGATTTGTCAGTATGTGCATCTGATGATGATGACAATAACATTAAAAAGTTTTATTGTGATCCACTTAAGTCTGTTAAACAAGATGTGTTCACAATATTCTGACATGTGATACATCCAGCTCCAAGTCAGAAAAGAGCAATAACTATAATAAAATTCCCAAAAGTAGTGTTCTGTCAATATGTACATCTTCAGTTCATGATGAGCACTATATGTGCCAAGTTTCACAACAATCCATGGGCAATAACTCACACAAAAATTGCAGAAGCGCTATGATTGGTCAATAAGATCATCTTCAGATGATGGCCAAAACATTTCCCAAATTTCATGACAATCCATTAAGTTTGTGAGACCCATTTTGTTCTCATGATTCTATCATTTACTACATCCAGCAGCTAGTCAGAAAGGGCAACAACTCAAAACAAGAGTCTCAAATGAACAAGCTATACAGAGTGAATAAAAAAAAAAATTCAGGAGGTCAAGATAACAACATTTCTATCTTTCAACTGCCAAGTGTTGAAACCATCGCTGATATTCTTCAGCAATAACAAGATTATCAAATTTGATGCTGTGGCACACATAATGGATGTCCGCTTGGTGGCATTTTCATTTAGGACAATGTGGATATCATTAGAAGTCTTTTGGTGTTGGTGAAAACCCTTTGACATAATGATAGCTGTAGAAGTGGATGTCACCTTATATGCCAGAATCACAGCTTAATATCTTCATCTATATGCCTGTGAATTAAAGCTATCTTTCAAGAAAAATGATTGTCTTTGACAAGAGTTACATTTCTTGTTATTAGGGTCATTCACCATTTAAATTTTGTCTATAAAACAAAGGCAAAAAGTTTGGTTCATGGGTCACACAGCTTTGTTTTATTTTCTGTTCATGACAGTCTTCTCACGTAAGCTGATTGTCTTTTGATCTCAGCAAGGTGAGCAACTGGCTAATCCATATCATGTTTTTAACGTATGAATAGCTGTTTCCAAACTTTTTATATCTACAAGATGGCCAACCAAAGAGTCAATCCTCTGTTTTACATTCTTATGTAAAATGTCAATCATCAGCTACTGTTTTGCCATGATGCACAAAATGGATCAATTATTATTTTAAGTCAGTGATGATTTAATTTAAGATGGAGTAACATGATCACAATGCAAAATCATATGTAGAACATGCATTTGAAAAAGATCATATATGTATTTTATGATTTTGTTGAATAGTGCACATAAATAATAATAATAATAATAATAACAATAACAACAACAAC
>QKMX01352769.1:72052-82350 GCA_003401595.1 Venustaconcha ellipsiformis
TTACAGGCTGATCCCATCTTAACTAAATCTATGCTAGGCTAAATTTAAACTGTAAATGAAATGTATTTTATGGGCGTGAGCTTTACATTATTAGTATATCTTATGAGTGTCAGATTGGGTAAAAAATGCCAAATTGAATTTGATTGACTGGACTAGTCATTACTAAAACGTTCAAGTGGCATAAAACATAATAGTTTGGCTCTGATATTTGAAGTTTGTTGAGATATCTAAGATTGTATTTATCTCCTAATGCTGAACTGAAACATCAAAATAGCTAAAATAACACATGCAATTTAATACTGGATGGAATCAGGATATTCAATGGTTGAAATCAAGTTCAAACTGAAAAGAATATTAAATCTATCATTCCTGTTAAATTGATTTTAAATTAACTTCCAAGATTCCACCAATCTTGAGCAGTTTTGGCTGACAGTTAACAGCCTAAATCTACCCACATCCCCCCCAAAAAAAATTTCAGTGCAGACATTGAAAGGACATTTAACATTCTGAGAAAAACTCAGGCTGACTCCAAAAGAAACCTGGACCCAGTAACAATACATCTCGTGAATTTTGAGATCAAGAATGATGAGGACTGTCACAAATACAACACATACAACTTCTACTCAGAAAGGCTAAAATTGATTGTGCTACATATAGAAAAGTATGAATGGCTGTGAAAGGATTGATATGAAG
Source organism: Venustaconcha ellipsiformis (assembly GCA_003401595.1). Lineage (NCBI taxonomy): Eukaryota > Metazoa > Mollusca > Bivalvia > Unionida > Unionidae > Venustaconcha > Venustaconcha ellipsiformis. The sequence goes on from QKMX01352769.1 coordinate 72,746, forward strand.
AGATGATGTGCATATCTCAAAACAGAAAAAGAATATTAGTTAAATAGTTGTCATTTTTGTCCATTTGTGTGCTAAAATCTGGTTTACAAAGTCAAAACTCCTAACCAAATTTTGCAAATCTTTTATCTATCCAAAGATGACATCTCTGTTGCATCACATGTATGCCTATCATAATATACAAATTAATATTTAAAGTTTTAATTTAATAAATATGTTTATTATAAATTCCAACTGCACTGGTATGACAGAACCTTCTGAGTAGGCGGCAAGATGCATAGGGTATGGAAGAATATGTGCTCATAAACACAAATGCTTAAAACGTGTTAGAAAATCATAATTTATAGACCATGCTGACCTTCTTTGGTTGTAAGGGTAAAGTATTACGAGATAAAAATAGAACTAATGATGAAATTTCCAAGTATAACATACATACAGACTATAAGATCCTACTAACCTCTCCCTCATCAACCCGTTTTCTGGTACCCATTCCTTGTGCTGGTACAGCCACATGTCTCTCGTTACTCTCTCCTCCCTGCTCATCCTTAGTGGTATCCAATTCTACTGTGTCTTGGACTTCGATGATAGCCATGCTAGCATGTTTCCTCTTTGAGCCATGTTCTCTGTATGTATCTCCATCACGGGCAGACTTTTGCAGTTGGGTAGACTCAGACAATGTCCTGTCTTGATCCATCTCCAGTAAATGAGCCTTGTATTGCCTTAATTCTTTAGAGGATTTGGGAGTCCTTGGTGTTTTGGCTTCTTTTTCTTTTCCAACCCTGCCTGGTCCTACAATCTGTGACTTTGAAGCATCCATGATGACCAAACTACGGTTGCTAGATGGTACCACTTCTGCATCTGATTCAGTCTCAGTCTCACTAACTGTTTCACTGGTGGTCTCACTTGTTGACATAGATGGTGGTCTTGGATAGTAACCAGTGACACCCTTTTCCCTCAGCGATGGAGGAACAAAATCATTAGGTCGTCCCCTTTTAGTCTGAGTTGATTTTTCATTGTCATCAGTCATCACACTTTGATCTAATAATTACATCCAAATGAAATCATCATAAGTACATTATTTTTCCCTACAGTGACAGATCATGCCAAACTTAATATTCAATACTTCTTACTCAATGATTAATATCCAACAATGACAGATCATGCCAAACTTAATGTTCAATAATGCTAACTAAAGGATGAATTTCCCACAATGACAGATCACACCAAACTTAATGTTCCATAATGCTTACTAAATGATGAAAATGTCCATAAATGAGAATAAAGAATAATATATTCTTCCATGGTTATACAGCTACACAAAATTCTGCTTATATAATGCAATTTAATCTTTTTTAACATAGTGGTGAATGAATGCATTTATTCATATATACCATCACTTAATATATATGTAGCTGGTTCTCTGCTTTGTTATCTTAAAAATTCAATACACCAGTGTTTTCAAAGACAAATCCTGACTTAAAGGAGTGGAACATTTCTATGCAAAAAAGTCGTTCATGACATAGCTGAAGATGATTTCATGCTTAATACAGATCTTTGATTTCTCTGACATTATACAATCTTTGATTTCTTCATTTGGACATTAAGTGTTAGCACCAATTTTCATGATGCTATAAAATTTTTTATTTATTTTTTTTGGACATTCTGTGTTAGCAATAACATCCATGATGTTATACAATCTTACAGGATTTCCAAAGCATTCAGATCTGGAGGTCTCCAACAAGACATATTCACTAATACCACACACCACAAAGAAGCCCAATGATTATCTTCACCCATTCTTTCCTGGCGTATTGCCAAAAGAGGAGACAAGGGTGAGGAGTTTATTTATCATAAACAACTCTTGAATCTGCATGGAATATACAAATATAATCTTGGTATACAGAGTAAATAATGGTCGACTTGCCAATTTACATAGCTGCCATAGTCAAAATAAGACCAACACAATGTGAATGTGTTGAAAAATAATAAAGAATAAAGCTGCAAAAGTTTTTGGTGATAGATTTAATTTTTACATTTTCATTGTATTGAAAACCTACAGCAATATGGGAATGCTGTATAGATTCTATGTCACAGACCTTGGTGCTTACATCAAACATCAAAGTCAAGAAGCCAAATATCCACATTATGAGCTATTGTATAGATAGCTATTTAAAAATGAGCAAATTAATCACTTATCCTACCATATTTGGTCAATTACAACACATAAACTGTCAAGAAAGCAGACCTTGCTAAATCACATAATGTACTGGTAAATCATAGTCGACCCAATTGTTTTTTATCCATGATTTCAATCAATCAGCTTAGAAATTTAGCTTGTGGTACATTACATAATGGCGTATTTGACCTGGAAATTGTACAACTTCTATGAATGAGTCTGAACCTGAAATTTTTTGTCAGCCAATCACAATGACTTTTACATTTGAAACATCATGTTTCATTGGGTAAAAAAAAAACTTTATCTCAAACCCTACATCAGAGCTTCAAGCTCTCCAGGCCTGGTCTGGAAATCATAAAACTCTAAATTTAGACTGAATTTGATTTTGTTGCAACCAATGATAAATAGTGTTTTATGGAAAGATAAGTTTTGATTGACAGATAGTGGAAACAATCTCAAGCTCAAGCTCACAATTTTATGAGTAGCAAGTTCTGCATTTATACAGTTGTAGTAGATGAACTGCATGTGCCAATTTTTAACCAAACAATTGATTTGACTACAAAATTTTGAGAAATGTTAAATATTATGATTTTCAGAAACAGACATTTTAATTGGACAGTTTTTATATAAAGATTAAACTCAGTAGAAAATTCATTTGATTAAGTCCAAAAGAATACAACAATCATGAATTAATAAAATAAAAAGATTTATTCAAAAACTAAAACTATTATAATATTGCTTAAAACAGTGGTGCTCACAATCATGCTTGTGCTCAAAATAATTTTAAATCAAACAAGAAGTGTATCTTAAACTAGACAAGTAGTGTATTTTAAATTAAACAAGCAGTGTATCTTAAATTAGACAAGTAGTGTATTTTAAATTAAACAAGCGTATCTTAAATTAGACAAGTAGTGTATTTTAAATTAAACAAGTGCATCTTACATTAGACTAGTGTATTTTAAATTAAACAAGAAGTGTATTTTAAATTAGACAAGTAGTGTATTTTAAATTAAACAAGAAGTGTATCTTAAAATAAACAAGTAGTGTTTATTAAATTAAAGAAGTATATATTAAAAAAGACAAGTAGTATATATTAAATTAAACAAGAAGTGTATTTAAATTAGACAAGTAGTGTATTTAAAATTAAACAAGAAGTGTATCTTAAATTAGACAAGTAGTGTGTCTGTTCACAGGGAGATTCAGTAACTACCATTGTAACTAAGATGTTAGATCCAGCAATGTTAATAGAAAAGTGTTTTACAAAAATTATGTTTTGTGCTGCTTGGAAGAAATAAAGAATAAAGTTAATTCTGTAATGGAAAAAGTAGAAAATTGTAAATGTCCATTGCTATGCAAAAGTTAGAAACAGAAATAAATTTAGTTTCTGTCCAAATATTTTGTATTCTGTGCGTATCTGGAGAGGGGGAACTACTCTATTTACTCTCTTATAAGTTGGGTCAAACTGCAAACTGCAGAGACCCAAAAATGCAGGCACTTATGTCACAGCAGCTTAAGGTCTATGTTATTTGCAGTTGGAATCATATAACAAGCAAGTATATATGGTAATAGATTTCTAACAGCCCGTGTGCAGATCCTGCAAATTAATGTAGCTATTTTCACAATGACAAACATAAACTGAATTTTTAAAATATCACACATACGCAATAGTTCTGACAAGTCTAAATTCCACATTTTTATTTCAGCCATGATGCTAACCACTGATTAGTAATGGAAAATAATGAGAAACTAAATCTAATTTTAAACATTTCCCACAAAAACACTGCATCATTTATAGGCTGGTATGACAATACTAATTAGGAAACATAACCAAAAGGAAGTCTACCAACATCATCCAAAAACTTTACTTGAATTTTAATGGAAAATTGCATGGAATCAAATGTGTTCATGATGAGACAAAAGACATACTCTGTATCAATTTTACATGAATTCAGTGGTTCTCTGAAAGTTTACAATGCTGTAGTAATAGGCATGATGCAATAATAGGATGTCACAGTATAATATATGCAGATACTGTCTCATTGTAAACTTAAAACTTGTAATTTTTTCTTGCATCATTAACAAAAATTAACATTCTTCCTGTTTTTTATAAATGATCTAAAGATTCATTGTGGGAAATGCGAAGACTGACTAATGCTAAGCAAATCAATCAACATATTTCAAAAAAGAACACAGAGCTGCATGTTAAATCTAAATCAGTACCAATACCCAACTCACCATCTGCACTTAATCGTTGATCTGAAATACCGAGGATTAAATTGTATTTACATTTTGTCTTATTGATCATTCTGTATTTTCTTTTCTTAAAAATCTGAGTCGTCAAATACCATATATATTCCCTTATATAAATCGAGTTGAACTGCATGAACCATGATCCACCATCACATAATGTGCAAGCACATCACTGACTATGTTTATGTTATTACTGATTACTCCTAACAAACTGCAGAGACCTAGACCTGCTAGCACATCATGTGATGGTACATCTAGGTAGATGCAGTCTGCAGTTGGATCTGACTTAATAAGTAAGTGAGTATATTCCAGTATCTTGTTGTTTTTTTTACCCCAGTGTTACATTGCTTTATTGCTCTTTGAACTATTATACTGGCTAAAGCAATGAATAAGCTGATGTATGCATTTCACAGCTTAATAAAGAAAATGTATTGAGCAAAACAAAAGCTATATTTGATCTATTACTTTTGTTATTTGATCTAAAACCATCCCCATGCAAGCACAATACACCATTCTGCACTGCTGAAATCAATGTGTGGAAATCAGAATATTATATCAATGTTAAGTGCATGTTATCTATTCAGCCAATCCAAATTCAGAATGATTTGTAAAAAAAAAATCATATTAGTTAATATGCAGTTCTTTGAAAATGGATGCTTTATATGAGAGAAATGTGATGAGTGTACTTCTGATACTTCAGTTAAATACTGTTTCCCATTGACCACATAAACTTTATATCATTATTATCATAACTGATTTTGTCTATTGTACATGATAGCAAAGAGTCTCAGTTAGTAATTCACAGAAAATTTCTTCAGGTGTGTGTCAATATTTTGGATTTTTTTCCCCCTAAAGTAATGTCTTAATAACCAGTGATTTTCTAGTCTAGATTTCCCAAACGTGATGGTGTCTGCATATGCCTGGTGATTCTATTTCTTCCCCCATATACTATTTCAAAAACCACTATGCATAAACATCTTGAAAAACAATATAACAGTTAAACAAGACTTGTTGTGTAAACATGTCAGCCATTGTGTAACAATTTCTTATCAGAATAGAAAGCACTTAGCAAGCACTTGTAGAACAGTGTCAGTTCCCAGCAGACTGGTTATGACTGGTTTCCGTAAAGTGTAACAAATTGTGTAAAAGTATTTTTTTTTCAATTCATAAAAATGTTAAATTTTCAAAGTAATATAATTCAACTATAAATTGGTATGCGTTGTATAATGCCTTTAAAAATAGTATTTGTATCCTACCACTTGTAGAATCACATGTATGCTTCATATCTTATTGCAGACATTTATTGTTTCTATTTCCTTTTGAAGGATTCCTAATGATGATCCAGCTCCATAAGGCTCAAACCTAATATATACCTTGGTGATGACGACTAGCTTCATCCAAATGCATGCTGGGATGCTGAATGACTTTATTTTTCAAAGTGTGAAAGGGTATATATAAAAGACTTGTTTTGCAAAGCAGCCATCTAAGAATGGATCTAAAGGTAGCCAATCAGTTTGAAACACATCACTGATTCTCTCATCCAGAAATAAGAGCTTATTAGAATCATGATGATCAACAAATGCCTAATTATCAGAACTAAAATGGTGCTGGATAAACATTAGGAAAGTCTGTTACTTCAAATGAAAATGGAAATAAATGTTTGTATTGAGATAAGAAATGTTAGTTAAAAAAAATCTAAAATATTTAAAAGTTAATCTTTTTCATCCAATTTTTAATAATAGCGTGCTTTTATTTAATCAAATGTGGATAGGGGTTCAAGTCTCAAAGTGTCCCAGAGAAAACTAAATGTCATTGATGGGGAATGTGTTTTCTTATGATCACTAAATTTCAACAGGAAAATATCTAATAGCAAAAATGGAACAAAAATTGCACACTTTTTTTTTTAATAATTAGACGTATAACATCAAACAAGAGGCCAAAACAGATCTGATATTGCTAACATGACTTATGTAATATTGACTCGTGTATGTGTGCAGATTTTGCTCATAATCAAATATGTATGAGATCTTGATGATACAAGCCATTATTTTAAATCTGATATAAATCTGATCATGACAATTGTTTCCAGAATGTTGAAAAGCTATCAATGATGAACACAGGATAGCCTTCAGTGCGTACCATAGGTTCAAGTGGCTTTTTGGCCAGGTGAATTAAACCTTACAATGACAGAAGTGAGTAAAGTAACAATAAACCATATTACAGACACAAACATCTTGTGAAATGTGATTAAATACACCTTGTGCTACACAACATCTACATACAAAAAAAGGATAAAAATTGTGGCTCATTTTCCATCTTTCAGGTCAGGTAATTCACATATCAAAAGTGGACACATGCAACTTGCTGCCTCTTTACAGTGTAAGGGTTAAATAATGAACAGGGATAAAGTGATATCTGATTTCTTAGTGCTAGGACAACAAAAAATATTTAGCATGATGTGATGTACATTATTCATAAGAGAGGATAGCTACAAACCAATGATGACACCAAAAATGGTATTAATAAATATGTGATTGCTTTTAGAACACACTTCATCATACAATATACTGAATAAGCAGTCTGTTGTGTGAAGTGAAGACCTCCATCTTTGATACATAATGCTGACAACATAAAAGTGCATAATAACTGAAGCAGCTCAAGGAAGTGAATTTGTGAAGCTCTTGTTTATGCAACTCAAATAAAAGTTGACATTATGTGCCATAATGTGGCATCCAGGTGAACAGAATCACACAGACATGATGATCTGAATATACCTTCAGTCATCTCAATTCTCTTGACCTCATGTGTGCCACCAAATGTGTGGGCAAAAACTGCCATGGATTCTAACAGGCTTTGATCTGGCAGCTGTGAATGCATTTTTCTATGTTGTTCAGGTGGACTGGCTTCAAATGGTCGCGTATCTGGCAACCAAGGTTGGTCCCTGGAAAATCTGCTCCTTCTAAATCGATGTCCCCTTGGTGGCTTTGGAGACTGATAATACTCAGGGCTGTAATCTCTCTTGCCATGTCGATAAGATGGTTTATCCTGATACTGATCACCTTGATAATTTGGGTCAAGATCATTACCATGTGGATTTGGTGGTTGTGGTGACCATGACTGGTTCATGCCTCTGCTGTAATCCTCTGGACTGCTGTCTGGATGTCTGAAATATGAATCTTCCATAGAACTATAGCTCCTGCCCCTGTTGTACCTTCCAGGGCTATGAAAATGCTGACAATAATATCTATCATATTCTGCCGAAGGAGATTCCCATCTTTTACCCATGGTATTTTCTATTTTATCATTGTCTTCCCACTGATCCTCCCAACTTCCACCTCTCCTAGGTGGACTTTTGTATCTCCCACTTGGACCACAATGTCTACCTCTTCTGCAATGGTCCTCATATATCTCCGATTTTCTTCTGTTTGGCTCCATATCTGGACCAAATCTTTCATCATAGGAGTAATTCTGGTCATTTCTCCATTTGGGATCTCTATAACAAGGATCACACAGGGGAAGATGTCTTGCCCTCTCTCTTTCACACTCCATCTCATACTCTGCTGAGGTCTTGGACACTTTCCTCTCATCTCTGGCTTCTTTATTCTCCTTGTATTCCCCCTTTACAGCTCCTTCAGCAAGAACTTTTTTAAGAAAACCTCCAAGTCTACTAGGCTCAACTGTCCTCCTAATCTGGTTCCCGGTCCTTGATTGTCTTGCTGAAATGGCATGCCCTGATGATGGAAGGTTAGATGGACCAGAAGAACTTGGCGCTTTCATGGTGAACTCTCTTGTCTTTGATTCAGGTTCTGCAAAAGCTTTTTTGTTTTCTACATAAGCTCGAATTTTTTTCCAATCAAGTTTGAATGGCTTCTTTGATTTCATTGGTCCCATTAAAAATTTAAACATGTTTTCCTGTCTTATATAATTCCAAACAACTTTTGCAACAGTTTTAAATGACAGATTCCTTTTTGGTCTCTGTTGTTCCAGATTATATCTGGCAAGATTACTTGTTCCAGATATATGTGTAGCACTTGCTGCTGATTTAATGGAAAAAGAATTCTTATTTTCAGAAATTTTTGGCCGATACTGATCCATCAAAGACATTGAAGTGGAAATGTGGCTCTCCCTTCTCAGCTCCTGTAGACGGGCAGACTGACGATCTCTATCCCCATACACATCTGGCTGACTTCCCCTGAACTCATGTCCCATCTCCTCATGGGACCTTGACTGGATGTCATCTTTTGACTGTTCTTGAACATCTGATATTTTGGCAAAATCTTTTTTAAGTTTCACAGTGTCATTAAAAGACTACTTTTAGAACATATTATTTCAACCTGTCACATACCTACACACTTAAGTTACACCTTCTTATAAATGAACTATTCTGAGCATCACATTATTCTTCCTGTATATATTTCCATGTAAGTGGAAACTTGTAAAATCTTAAACTTGTTTAATCAAAAATTCTTGTCAACTCTGTACAAACATGTTAGTCCAAGGATCTCTTTAGGTAAGAGGGCATTTTGAAGGATCAATGGTCACCCTTTTAGCATGTAGTAATGCAAAATTAAGAAAAACAAGATGCCAAGAGTCCTAGAAGGAACAGATGCTCTACAAGGCAAAAAGAACTTCCAGAAATTCAAGATAACATCATTTCTTCCTTATTAACAATATGGTCATATCACCTGTAAAAGTTTGAAATCCCTATATCCCAAGATACCTTCAGTAAAATTTGGTCAAATGCTGAGAGTTTCTGAGAAGAGGTATTCACATTTTTTTAATAGAAGCTATTTCTAATGGTGGATCAGAACTTGTGAGGTCTTTATACCTGGATACTTCATCTCATGGTTTATCAACTTTGATTCAGCAGTTTTGAAGAAGCTGTTTAAGGGTTATTCTACTTTAAGTAACAGTGGCAATATTTGATGATAGATCATTTTGTAAAAATTGGAATGGCATTCATGCCAGGTGCTTTCTGTCAAGTTTGATTAAGTTCTATTTAACAGTTCTGGAAACGTTTAAAATATTTTTTTGTTTTAAAATACTGCTGGTCATACTTGATGGCAGATCTGCATTTGTTTGTACATACATGATATATCCTCATGTCTATGTTTTCTGTCAAATTTAGTGAAAATATATTCAGTGTGTGATTTAGATTTAGATTTTTAATGTAGCTTTAACA
>QKMX01352769.1:93400-105350 GCA_003401595.1 Venustaconcha ellipsiformis
AATTTTACATACTTAACATATAACACTTAGTGTGAATTTTACATACTTAACATATAACACTTAGTGTAAATTTTAGATATTTAACATAATACTTGGTGTAAATTTTACATACTCAACATAACACTTAGTGTGAATTTAACATACTTAACATAACACTTGGTGTTAATTTTACATACTTAACATATAACACTTGGTGTGAATTTTACATACTCAACATTAAACTTAAAAATTGAAAATCTGTATGTTGACAATAATGAAAATATTTCCATTTCTGGACAAGGGAAGTCAATGTCTTGCCGTCTTCTTAACAAAAGCTAAACAAAAATGAAACCAATATTGTAATAAATAGGATGCTATGCATGAACATTCCAAACAGTGATTTGTTAAAATTTTGTATCCCGAGGTAAAGATTAATTTACAAAAATGTATAGACAAATTTATATTTAATTTGATGCAGCAGCTTCTTACCTTTTGGTAGAGCTAGGACATGAATCTTGTAGGGCTTGTTTAAGTCACAGCTACCTATAACAACTTTACATCTATTGCTTTCCGGGTCAGGCACCAGCTGTGAAAGAAATCACCAAATTTACATCTGCTTTCATTTAACTGAACTGATGCAAATAATTCAATCAAGTTGTTATCATTACACTTTTGACATGGTTCAAAATTACATAGTTAAGTTTTACATGTGACTGAGTTCTCCACCATTTTTCTCAGATTTTCCCTTCTAATGTTGTTATTACTCGATTGAAGTATTTTAAATACTGATTTTAGAGGAAAAGTCATAAAATGTTCTGACTGTATCTGTGAATATTATACACCTAACTGTAAAAAGAGTAGAGCCAAATGTGCCCTCAAACAACATTGTAAGCAATTTAGTGATCTCAGAGTTTGATTGTGCAAAATAAATCCCATCAAAATTTTTATTCCAAACACTGTAACATTTTTATTGCATGAATACTAGAGTAGTAGCTAAAATAAAGTAGCATATTTTTTTCCAAATCTACCAAACTTTTACATGCAAGAAAAATACCCACAATACAGTGTGTTGGTTATAAGCAGTCATACTTGTGCTACAGACCATCTCTTTTATGAAACCTTCTATTTAATAAGTAAACAACAGGAAGTAACAGTAGCTCAGTTTGTTCAGTGTAAGATTCATAATTCAAGGGTTGTGGGTAGGATGTCCACTAAGGCCAGTCCAGGTTGGCTGCCTCAGTGTGTCCTTGGGAAAGTTCCCAGTTCTTAGCAGGATATACTCAGTAATGTGCTGAAAGTGCCATTAAAAATAAGGTAACAATAAGTAATGATAACATACATGCTTGATAAAGACTAGAAATAAGAAACTATCTGTCTCCAGAGACTAGACCTATGACAGCCAATAATTGATCTCTTATGATAGTTACTGTAGTGTTACTAGCTAATTATACATCTTGTAATTTCAAAATGCTTTGTATTATCATTCTTTTAAGTTTACATGAAACCTACCTCTGAATTAAAAACTATGTGCCTTCCAGTGTGAGAAAAGCTTCCTACTTAAAACTCATCACAAATCCAAAATATTACCAGAATTCCTGACTGGTGTCTCAACCAAATTATTACCTTTTTACCTGTATCAACTATTTTGATGGCTATAAAGTAATGTAGACAATCAGTGTGCACAAGGACTATTTACAAAACTAAAATAGAACACTTATAGAAGTTGTACAAGCACTTAAAAAAGATTATGTCTTGCAGTCTGTAGCTTCAAGAATCTAAGATACACAAGTATTTCTTAAACCTTTATGACCACTAAATAAAATCAATACTTCTGTCTCAAAACCTGTCTACCTACCAAAATCTACTCAGGACTAAAACTTAACATTTCTGAGTTTAAATTTTATTTTGTTTATTTGTTTTTTTAATGTAGGGGAATCTCAAGGTGTACGCTGTTTCTAGCTATAATGCACCTGATCTGTAGGCACAGTTTAATTACAATGTGAAACAAATAGTATTAACTTTGATCTAAAGGCACGTTATCGAACACTACAGGCCTAGAGATCTTAAAACTACAAGTCTGATTCTGAAATTGAGTTTCAACATCAGTAAATCAAAAACAGCTCTCAAAAGTGATGCAATATGTGACTGGCTGAAACAACATCTCCAACTCAAACTCTGGCTCATGCATTTTAAAATTTCCAGGACAGATTTAGGTCTACATTGCTCACAGATGAGCGCTAATGATACAAAGATCAATATGGTATTAATTTCTACAATATGTTCTGCTTATTCTTCATTTAAGATATATATGGTCAACTTCTAATCAATTTTAAATTGTGCACCTTCATCAGCCATAGAAGTATTTACTCGACAAAATTACAACTAGCTGAGACTTTTATAATCCCTTCATACCTTAATTTCTAACCATACTTGTACTGAGCATGCAAACCTTTCTAAGTTGGACAATGTGTCAGCGCAATATTGAATATATTAAGGTTTTAGTAGAGGGAGAAGACTAATGTACATGATTAGGCATCGGGGCATGATGCAGATTCCCATGCATGTAAAATAACACCAAAATATTGGTGCACATAATATGATATGCACGATACATACCTCTATAATGGCACCAATAAAAATAAAATGGGAGACAAAACCACAGTAACAACATTCTCTGAATCACAAAACTGTCAAATAAAGAGAGTCAAGATTTTTGTTTCTTGTGTTAGCTTAGAACTGCACAATGATACAGTCTAAATAAAAGTGGCATTATTCTGAAATACATTTTTAAAATTCATAATTCAATATATAAAGACCTTGTAGCCTGAGATGTTTCTTCCAAGGCTTTCTGAGGCTGGTTTGAAAATGAGGCCTGGAGATGTAACCTCTTTTAGAACTTTCTGTGGCTGGTTCATCAAAGAGACCTGAAGATGTAGGCTCTTTCAGGAACTTTCTGAGACTGGTTTGCAAATGAGGCCCTGAGATGATGACTATGGGTTATTTTGGGAATGTGCACTGAGTCAATCATTTTGGGGAAAATAAAGAAAAAAAAAGAGCAATAAGGAAAATGCTATTGGCTCAGTTTTTATCCCTTTAAGCTTTGACATTGATGGCGACTAAATTCTAGAATTGTAGCTTTCTTTTACAATTAAACTTTTATTGCATTAATATGCATACAGTTGTTACTAAAATTTACCAAAATTAATTTTGAGAAAGCAAATTTTTTTGTGAATTATGTTTCTCAATAATTTTGAGAAAGCAAATTTTTTGTAATGTTTCTCAAAGAATACATACCCAATCACATTAACATTAGGAAAATAAAATCTACGGTACCTCCTGAATCCAGGCCTCCCTAAAAGAAAAAAATATTCATTTTTTCTGTCTATATTCCATATAGACAAAGGGAAAAAGCTCCAGAATGCTACCTCCACATACCAACACCAAGTGGCTACCCATCACTCAAATGTATACCAGTGTTAATCTGAAAGATGCACTAAGTCAAATACTTGCATTTACATGGAAGTATGGTTGGGCTAGCAATTTTACCTCCTAAGTATTCTCGGATAAACATAATTTATGAAACAATTTCTTTCTCCTTTCCACACATTCCTTGATCACATTAACATTAGGAAAATTGCTAATCGATTGAGTTGATGCTGAAAATCCTACCTTTACCATGGGCACACCTCAAGGGAAGAATGGATGGATTCTCTAAATATAAGATAATCCACTCTCTTAACAGAATGTAACAGTCATGTAACCCATGATGACCATACACAGATAAGATGAAAAAAAATGAATTCTTCTTAACATTAATAATTCTGGGCAAATCCAATGAAAGTACTAAACTCACATCCGTAAGGAGATTGTGCTTACATCATCTGGTCCTGATGATCAATTAAAAGTTCAGAGTTCACAAAGAATATTGCCTGCTTCAGCCTTAATCCTAGGAGTTTATTCTCTTTCCAAACCACCACCAGAGATGAGAGACATAGTGCCCAATATAATATCATTTATCTATGCCCTTCGTTTAATGCTTGAGACATGGTCTTGCATAAATGGTCTTGCATTAATTCCTCTCATGACAAAATAATCAATGAGAAAGAACACTCTTTGAACTTGCCAATGACACTAACCTTTTCTCTGCTGTAAAGAATGGTTACATCATCAGAACCAGTAAGCCATCTGATCAGAAGTGGAGGTAGTTCACATCCATTGGAAGAGCATGCAATTCACTCACTCTAAATGCCAAAGCTAAATCTATCAGAAAGCATGTCTTGCACAGCTTCAGCAATGCTCTAAATAAAGGCTTAAAAGGATTTGAGTTAGGCCACATCAAAAAATGTTCATAAAAGATTCCATTTAGGACACAGGGTGAGAGATCAAGGCCTATTAAGGTCAAAGTTGGCTAGCAGGTCTGATAGACTTTTATCATGACCAATATCTCCTCTGCCAGGATTCTTGAAAAGAGTCAGATATAATGGAGCACTAGCCTCTGACAGTAACTGAAAAAGCTTGATATAAGGTCGGCCAGCTGCTAAATATGGGTTCTCAAAGGGATCATGCTATTAACTTTGCATCAGTCCCTGAAAATGCATGACTTTCCCTTGCAAACCTATCAAGTGTAGGGCCCTCTGAAATTTTCTCCACAACTAAGATGAAATTTCTTCCTTTGCAAGACTGTCCATACAAAGGTCAGTCAGGTGTGAAGAAGAGGCTTGTCCTGGCAAAGATAAAACAATTGAGACTGAAGCTGTTTGAGCAAGCTCAGCATTGATGAGATTTACCAGGGAATGTCTATCGCTCAAAGTAGCAGATTATTCACCAAGGATTTGTCCCACCTAAGACAGTCTATTACAACGGCTTTGCAATTCAGACGCCTTAATTTCTTTATTATGTTTGGTACCTAAACCTGGGAGGGGGTAGACAGGATGCTACCCTCACCCTCAACTTACTTAGTGTATCTGGGACTTGAGAGACAAAGGTGGGCAGTCTGTGATTCCGCCTAATCATAAATAGGTCTATCATTGCATGCACCAAAAAGTAAACAAAATTAATGAAAGACTGACTGAAGAATAGAACTCAGTGAAAGTTCTGGCCCCATCTTAACAACAAGTCACCAGCCAGGACATTGAGCTTGTCAGGAATGCCTTTGATCTGGATGATTATATTTATTTGGAAGCACCAGCACAGAAACTTCTGATATAACAAGGACTACTTTAAAATCAAAATTGTCCTCTCCAGAAATTAAAAGCATTCAATATAACCTTCATTTCCAGAAGGTTGATGTGAAGAGGTAACTCCTCCAGACCCCACTTGCAACTTACCATAGTGCAGCATGCCAACAGGTGGATTCCCAAACTGTCCAAACATACCATAACTTCTGGTTAGGGCTTTTGAAGAGGCATTTCTGCCATGAGCCAATGTTTGTTGTGCCAATGATGAAGGAATAATATTACTTTGGTCAGGATCATAACTTACTGAGACAACTAGCAGGGCCATCTGCAATAGGAACATCAAATAGCATCCAAGAATACACTGCCATATTGAACAAACTGAAGAGTTGCAAACTTCACTGAAATTACTACCTGTTGGAAGGCATCTCCACAAGTTTGATAATCTGCACCACACATATGTGAGAGAGATGAAGTTTATGGGGATTTGTCACGAACTCCATGCCCATGTCCTTCACCAAATTGAATTTACAATGTGTTTTTGTAGGATGATGTCCAGATACACTGCAGTCACTGTTGATGAAGAGGACTGGGACAGAGTTATCACACAGTTGTTGATTTTTGTGAATGCCCATGGACTAATGTCGAGACCAAATAAGAGATTATTAAATTGGTATATTTTTCCTTCACATGGTAAAAGGAAGAACTTGCATGAAGCCAGCAAATAGGGGCATGAAAATGTGCATCAGTTTAATCTGGACTGACTGAAAAGTGGTCCATTTGTATGGAAAGCCTGATTCACCATACTAGTTCCATTTGAACAATTGTATTTGTTGAGCTGACTTATGTCTATGCCTAGCCACCAGCTATAGGCACTAGAAATACCTTGGAAAATTTGTTTGGTGGAAAGCTAGCTCTGGACACTAGAAATAGATTGGAGTAAAACCTGACGACAAGACTACCTTCGGCCAAATTTCACTTTTCTCACAATCTGATGTGTCCATTATGAAAGAGAAAGATGAAATGTGAGCTGGATAAATTAAATCTCAGACCAAAACAAATTGGATTGCATGTTCAATCCAATACTGGTGTAAATTAAAAAATCTTGCATCAACCAGTAGGCTGTCTGTGGAGGTCAGGTGGATGGGGGATGGAGGCAGTCAATGGTAGGAAAGAAGAAACATTGGTTCCTATCTCCTTTATCAAATGCCTCCTGCACTGAGGGGCATGTTGCCATACACAATGAACTAGGTCAAATCTGCTGTTGTTAGGCAGTATTTGCATGGTGTCTTATCTCTTACCAACCATCATCCGCTGAAGCTGAGACTTGTCTGACCTGAACACCAATGCAGGTGGTAAGACAAACTGCAGAGGCAGCTTCTGTGCTATCTGCATCTGTGCCTTCTCCATTCTACCACCAAATGGTAACAGTAATCTGAAATGTGTAGCCTGTCTAATTTTTCAGCAAGAAAAAAATGACTAGATATGCTAGACCTAACATGGAAGATGTTGCCACAACATTATGCAGAAGCTTAGAGGTAGCATGGAAAACATTCTTACATACATGCCAACCCTAACTGCTGAGAGGTATAACTGTAATTAATGCACATATAAGAGTAAAAATGATTAATTTTGGCATAAAAAGTAACCTATATATTACATGCCATAATTTCAGAACAGTGTATGATAAATGCTTTTATCTACTGTCAGAAGCTCAGAGATAAATGTGTTTGAAAGTGTTTGATGCCAGCATGATGAAAACATCACTGGTAGTTGGATTTAAAAAAAACACCTTAGAACTACCAAATGATGGATCTTATCTGACCAACAGTCTGATATTTTAATTACATTTGCCAAGTGTGTCAGCAGATGGATTGGAGAAATGTTCATCTTTGTCTTCCATGCCTATTGCTTCAAATAATATGGCTTCCATCACCTTATAGACTTATAGACTAAAGATGGCAGTGGTGGGCATTCATATGCCTTCAACAAATGATATATTCCTTGACAGCCACTTTAAAACTGAACTCGGTCTATTTTTTCACCGTGGAAACTAAGAACATTAAGTCAACACAAGCTACTACTTCCATGACTACTTTAACATTCCCAGCAACTTGGACAGGCTCTGCCTTCATCTTTTGTGTCTCATGGTACCTCTCTAACATATAAGCCATGAATAACTGACTTGCGGGTTAAACAGGTGGCTGGTGGTTGAGCAAACGCCATAGTTTGTCTTGCAGTATAAATCATCTGAGTGTGCTGGACATTTGACCAGATGATCAGCTTAGTTGGATGATATGAAGAGCTCTTGACTGGACAGTGCTTGAATTGAATGTGTACTGACACAAAGGATCCCCAAATAACCAAAGAATGGCTATTCAGTATTTGACATGGCTCACAAGTGTGACAGACCCCAGTCCGAAGTCAACAGGTTAGGTCATCCAGATATATAGATTGACTGGTTGGCAGCAAAATTGGTGGAATGATGGTAATATGGATCTCCAAATGTCACAAGTACACCATGTGTCCTGACTTACATCCCTAAATGTTATATTCAAACATGGGGGGGGGGCGATTACATCAATTGGGTTGCCATTTTAATGGATTGAACTCTCCTTTTAACTCCAAGTTACTATCGGAGGTTATATCATATTCCGCTTATCAAAACTTTGCCCATCTCTTCAGGCTTTTTACAAAACTATGGACATAATTAGTTCTTACCACTTCACACATACGCTGCAGATAGAAGTCAATGAACACTCTTTGCAAGTGAAACATGTATTATGTGTCCTTGTTGACATAGGCACATAACATCATCATTTTGCAATCTGCAATGACTAGAATGACAAAAAAATATTGAAAATATCAATCTGAAAGTGTCCACAAGTTAACATTGGAAGAACACTTTGCACAAGAGATATCATGTGTCGTGTGTGTCCTCATGGGCTAGTACATAACGTCATTATTGTTAATCTGAATGACGAAAACAATGAAAACATCTGAAAAATCTAAAAAACAATAACCCAACATGTTACTTAAATAATTTAAAAATACATGCATTGTGTTCAAATAACCTATCAACAACAAGCACAAATGACATTAAGGTGAGATTAAAACCACACAAATGTGAAAAATTACACATACTGATAAAAATTCATAATTTATGCACAAGAAAAACCAGATCCAATCAACTTTTTACTAATAAACATGTATGTTTTGCCTAGAGAGACTGTCTGCTGCTACTAATGAATCTCAGTTAATTCAGCCAGTGAGTAATTAAACACTACTACTGAATGGGCACTACAGCTACTACTGAATGGGCACTACAGCTGCTACTGAATGGGCACTACAGCTACTACTAAATGGGCACTACAGCTACTACTGAGTGGGCACTACAGCTACTACTGAGTATGCACTACAGCTACTACTGAATGGGCACTACAGCTACTACTGAGTGGGCACTACAGCTACTACTGAATGGGCACTACAGGGTTGTACAAAGGTCACAGCATGACTGTGAAATCCCCAAGATGCTGCTGTAACCTTTGAGGAAACTGAAGAAAAACTCTGCAAAGACTGGGATGTCCAATAAAAGCTGGTGACACTGTGTGGAATTCACTCAATTAGATTGGTTTGAATACACATTATAGCACTGACATTAGGGTGAATAAAACAAAGTTATGAAGTGAATGTCCATTAAGAATAGATGTGTTGAATAAAGTGTAGAAGCCTAGGATATTCAGTGACATAATTAATAGCAGTCATATTACCAATGTCGGATTGGTATACAAGTATATACACACTGCCAATGGAAAGAAACAGCTTGCAAATATAAAATAATAATGGTTGCAAGATGTAGTAAACACAGTAACATGCAATACAATATTGACTTTCTGAACTTAAGGGTAAAAATAATTAAAATATTCAAGGATTTTTGAAGGTCTTGATGTACTATGCCGATAGCACCTAGTGAAAGCTTAAAACTGGCAAATGTCCTGTTAATGAGTAGCAACCTGGTAGTAATAAGGAAGGTAATGGGTAAAAGTTTCGTCTATAAGTACCTGGAGGGCTGGATTCAAGGAGGTAGCGGAAATTACTTTCAACATGTTAATGTAATCAGAAAATGTATTCAAAGGAGAAATTCTATGAAAAACAGCTGGAGAATATTAGAGAAAGATGAAGGGTGAGACCCAAGTACATAAAACATTTCCACTTGCCAGAAACAGGGCTCTAAACAGAATGTCAAAATTATGGATTACTAAACTACAAGTTCCCAAAACTCCAAAACTATTTTCACTGGGACAATGGCCCATTATTAATCTTTCAAGACATATATCCACAAAGCTTGTCTTTAGTGAGTCTATTGCCATAAATGGAAAAAAAAAGATAGATTGACACTCACCCTCTTGCCACACTGCTGATCATTGAGGAAAACCAGGTAGCCTGAGATGGGTCGTGCAGGTGAGTCTATTGACATCCAGACAATAGATAGAGCATCCTGTTTGTCATTCCGTTCAAGGGAAATAACTGGGCCACCTCCAGGGACTGTCAAGGGGCACTTCATTTTCTGGATACAAATACAAGTAATACAATTAATGACAATAAAAATTGCAAAGTTATGGGAAAAAATACTAAATTTTACTTTGAAAGGCCAGAGAAGTCTAAGACAGTAAATGCACAAAAATAAGGTTTTAATATTGCACAAGCTAGGTGATGTCATTAAAAAACTCAAGAATTGTGAAGTTGTTTGCATTAGTATTGTAAATACATATCTAAAACACTGTATGAACAGCCTATTGCTTTTTTGCTTGTGTAGAGGGGATATTCAATAAAATTTAATATAGCAAATATTTCTTTTTCCAGTTTTTCTTTTTAACCTTTCAAGTGACCAGTGTTTGTTGTCAGCATATTTTTCTCTGAAATTATTTCCTGGATACCTACCAGGACATTTGATTTTTGTGGTCCATACTCCTGTCTAGTGGAATAAATCACAACACAGACATCATACATTCGACCGCCTGCCAGACCGCTAATGTTCAGGCTGTTGTTAGTGGCGGGAAACATCTCACAGTAGGTCACTCCATTCAAGAACAACTGAAATTAACAAACAGTAAATAATAACACTGTGTAAAAAAAGAAAGCCTGGTTAAAAGAATAAGATTTTCAATAAATAAATGTAAAATGATTTAAAGTAAGTGAAAGTGTACACAGAATGTAACTGTAAACATGCAATTTATGACAATTCTAATAAAATTTGTAAAAAGTGATGAAAAGTTAAATACTCATGAGACTAAAAAGTACTAGTAATAAAAAAATTACAAATTTTGGGGGTTTTCCCTTCTATTTAACAATTACTAAGTCTGACACCCATTTATGTACAAGTGCCTAAGGATCACTTTTCATATAACAAAAAATCCCTCTAAGAAACATGTTCTATGAACCGAAAAGGATTTTCAGCAATTCAAGCTAAGATCATTTCTTCCTTTTTACTGCTGAGCACTGAAACCACTTCTGATATTTTTCAGTGATAAGAAGATTTTAAATTAGCTGCTGTGGTAGACATAATGGATGTCAGATTGATATTTGCAATTAGGAGCAAGTGGAGATCATGCAAAGTCTTTTGGTGAAAACTATGTTGATATGACCATCCTTTCATTTAGGATGAACCATAAAAACATGATAAGACCATCGTTTCAGGAAAAATATAGTGATAACATGGTTCTGAAGATGTCTACTCTAGTCACCATATTAGACATCAGATCAACACCTCTTTTATTTTTAAGTCCAACTGGAAATCATAACAAATTTTTTAGTGAAATATCCAATGCTGATATGACCATCAATTAGGAGAAGTAGCAAAAACAAGATTTTTAAGGTGACTACTGTGGTGACAATATTGCCTGTGAACATTTTCATGTAGGTAACCAGATAACATAAGAAATTTTATGGTAAAACCCCCTTGTCCATATGATTTTATGTTCAGGAGGAGTAGCAATAATAAGATTTTCAAAATAGCTGCTGTGGTAGCCATACTGGATGTCAGATCAGCATTGTTATTTTAAGTAGGACCATCAAGACATTGTACAAAGTCTTTCAGTGAAAACCCATGACCATGTTTGAACAGTACCATTTTCATTCAATACCAGCTAGACCATAGGATTTCACTGCAATCCTCCAAGTAGTTCAGGAGGAGTGACAATAAAAAAATGTGTGCTAATGAATGGAAACATGAAGGAAGACAGTAGATGGATGATGGACAACAAGCCATCCTATAATTTATCCAGGTCTATGTGCAGTAGTAACTAAAAATTTGTTATGTCACTTTTTTTACAAGATAAAATCAAATTGATCCAAAAATCCTGTTAGGGATCTATTGCTTTCAGTGTTGCAAGATCTTGAACACAATCACTTGAGATAAAATTGAATCAAGAGCCAAATACAATTTCCTCTATGACTTTACATTGCCCCTATTTTTAGTAATTGGTTTTTGCACATTGCTCAAAAGCCTGCTACAGATTTTGAAAAAAAATTCCAACAATAATTAATTATTAAATGATTATTATAGAACAAATTTTAATTTTAATTAGTGCTTTGCAATTTATTTTCATTGTCAGTGTTTTTATTAAATTAGAGACATCTTCATCATCATCATCCAGCAAAGAAACAATCTATTGCAATAAAGTAATCCCTGACTATAATGTACCTCAGTATAACAACCCCTTTTATAAGGCAGGTATGACCATGAATCTCATTAAAAGTTATGTAATGTTGTTGTAGGGTTTAACGCCATTTTTCAG
>QKMX01352777.1:18985-32482 GCA_003401595.1 Venustaconcha ellipsiformis
TGGACATTTATGTGTCATGGCACTAGCCATACTGTATTCAATGGACATTTGTGTGTCTTGGCACTAGCCTTACCAGAGTCAATGGTGATTTGTTCTTTGACATGGCACTAGCCTTACTGTATTCAATGGACATCTGTACTGTGTTATGGCACTAACCATACCATATTCAGTGACCATTTGTACTGTGTCATGGTATAAGCCTTACTGTATTTAGTGGCCATTTGTACTGTGACATGGCATGAGTCATACTGAATTCAATGGCTATTAATTTAAATACTGTTTCATGGCATTAGCCTTACTGTATTCAATGGCCATTTACCTGTATTGTCAAGTCACTTAATTAGTTCATGTTGTTTACTTTTGATGCAGGAAACCATATCAGGTTTCCTGTACAATGAGTTCATATATTTGACACCTTTTAGATATTGAATACCTAAGGGGATTTGTATTAGAAGTCATTTGTATATAAAGCCTGATAGTTTCTACTAAATCATATAGCAGATGTTTGTAGGGTATCAATCCTTAATTACTGATGTTACTTATTAATGCTCTACAAAGTCTGCACATGATCCCTTGTCCCTGCACTATATTATCCATTGTCACCACAGCAAGTGATCCCTTGTCACCACACTACATGATCCCTTGCCACCACACCATAAGATTTCCTGACAACACACCATGGAGGACACTCAAGCACAGATTCTCTAACTGGTGACATCCAAATGGCAAACACCAAATCTTCATTACATAATGCCACATTGATCTGGATCTATGTTCATACTGCATATAATCTGAGGTGAAATGTGAAGATGCTACCTTCCTGTTACATGGTGTGACTCTCCAGATCTGGGTCAATGTTAATTGTACTGCTTATGATTTGAGTCGAAAAGAGAAAACTGAGGTGAAAATTGTAAACCTTGACCTACTGTTACACTATGTGTCCTTGCAGATCTTGTCTATGGTGCTTGATGTGATATGTGTAGACACTGCCTTGTTGTTACATTAAGTGTCCTGGATCTATCTTGTTTGTACTCCATATAATTTGAGGTGAAAAGTGAAGACTACCTTCCATTTTTATTATCTATACTTGCAGATCTTGATCTATGCTGTTTGAAGTAAAAGGTGTACACCCAGAGCTGCTTTTACATTATGTATATTGCAGGTCTGGGTATGCTGTTCGAGGCAAAGAGTGTAGACCTTGGTCTGCTGTTATGTGTCTTTGCAGATCTTGTTTAAGGCTGTTTGCGATGAAACACATACACACTGACCTTGCTGATCTGGCTCTATGCTATTTGTTATGCACAGGTACTATGATATTAGCTTGCACATACATGTACCTTTTAACATCCTCCTTTGTGGGATCCAAATGGAACTTGTACAGGTAGAAGGTGTAGCCACATGACAAAAGTACAAACTTGTCCATGTAGTAAAACTGGGCATTCTGTACAGGCCTGCTAAACACTTGGTTGTCCTGAAACAATCAATATGCTATGACAAGTACATTTGTGAGGTCAAAAGTATAAAGTGTAAACTTTTTACAAATGCTTAACAAATTGGTTTCAACAAATAAAAGTATCATGATATTCCACCTAACATGCTTCTTTTTTATGGGATAACAGTCTTGTATTCAGGATATTAAAGGTAGTTTTAGTCAGAACTGGGTATTTTGGAAGTAGAGGCAATAAAATGGATATATGTGACACTAAAACTGGCAATATGTCAGTAGAGGCAATAAAATGGATATATATGACACCAAAACTGGCAATATGTCATTGGAGACATTAAATGATTAAATGAGTGTAAAACAATTAATGTTATTGGAAATAGTATAATTAACATTTGTGAAAATGACATGTCAGTGGAGACAGTAAAATTGATATCTGAAACAGTAAAACTGGCAACATATCAGTGGAGACAGTAAAATGGATAAGTGACAGTAAAACTAGCAACATGTCAGGGGAGACACTAAAATTAGTTTCTGTAATCATAAAAATGGCAACACATAACTGGAGACAGTAAAATAGATATCTGTGATAGCAAAACATGTCAGAGACAGTACAATAGATAATTGTGAAGGAAAAAACTGGCAAAATATCAATAGAGATAGTAAAATGTGTATTTTTGACAGTAAAACTGGCAACATGTCAGTTTACCTTTCAAATGTTTTATATTCATACTTTTCATCTTCCTTAAAATATCAAAGTATCTATTTAATATCCAAAATAATATTCCAAGTAAAGAAAAACTTTTACTTTCCCAAATAATTAATAATAATACTTTTACTTATACAATAATAATAATAAATACATCAATAATCATTTTCAAAACTTGCCACTTACTCAAGAAGTCTGTTTGAATTTTTAATATTGAAAATTTGCCATTTACTCAAGAATTCTGTTTGAAGTTTTAACACTTGCTATAGAAAACTACTGTAAAATCTGTATCCATTACAGTGAAACTGGCCATGTCAGTGGAAACAGTAAAATAGATATGTGAGTGTAAAACTAGCAACATGTCAGTAGAAACAGTAAAATGAATATCTGTGACAGAAAAACTGGTAATATATCAGTGGAGACAGTAAAAAGGATAAGTGACGGTAAAACTAGCAACTTGTCAGTGGAGACACTAAAATGAGTATATGTGACAGTAAAACTGTCAACATATCAGAACAGACATTAAACTGTATAACTGTCAAAGAAAAACTGTCAACATGTCAGTGGAAGCACTAACATTAATATCGATGAAAGTAAAAGTGGCAACATGTCAATGGAGACACTAAAATGGATATCTGTATCAGTAAAATTGCCATTAAATAATCCTCAAATCTTCAAACAAGAGACTATTAGTAAAGTAGAACACTTTCTGGGCAATTTGTATAAATAATTACTGAAACTGTAATTTGATCTCCCACATTCAGTCACTGGGAGAGTCATGACATTGTAATGGTGATAAAAGTTTGAAGAGTATATCAAGAATTTTAAAGCTACAAATCTGGATATTTGACCAATCAAAAAATGTGTTACATTCCCAGCTTTCCTAACATATCTTTTGCCTCTGAAGTGCAAATATCATATTAACATTTTACAAAAATAAATAAAAGAATTATATGAACAAGAAAATTCATATCCTTACTCTAAAGTTTATCAGGTACCTGTTAGGGAATATATACACTGCAATGTTTGAACCAAAAGGAAAAACATTTTCTGATTAAGGATATTTTTAAATACAAATATGCAATTAAAAACCATGATTATTTAGGTTTCTTCTAATATATGGATTAATGAGTGCAATGATTTTCCTGGTTGCAAACAGGAGCCAAGGCACTGTTCCTAATTGTTGTAAACATTTATGAATTTCTCTTTCTCTCTCTCTCAGGAAGACATACAGAAACGGTGCTAATTACCTTGTCATTTTTTGTTGCCTCCTTGTCTAAATCAAAGTTGTGATTGGTTGTGTTGAAGGTCAGGATGGGGTCAGCTTGACCTTTGCCCCATATTGCAGCCATCTTGTCATCTGATGAGGTAATGAGCCAGTTTCCATCATGGCTCCAGTAAGAAGATGTTACAATATTGTCATGACCTACAATATCAGGTAGTGGCATACATAATATATCACAGTTATTATTTTCTTGCCTTGTTCAAAGAAAAATGATAGACATAGCAAGATGGGCCATTCAAATGAGTTGGGGTGGTGGTCAGTTACACACAGAAATAGGGGCCAATCAAATGAGGTGGGGGTCAGTTAGACATAACAAGAGGGGTCATTCCAAAGAGGTAGGGGGTTAACAAAATGAGGCAGGGGGTTCAGTGTCCAATATGAAAAACTTATTGAAATCATAAGGCTGCCACCTATATATAACAAATAGACACTGTTTCACGCTCATAACCTGCTAGTGGGATGGTAATTCCATCTGTCCTTCCAATGCATATATTTGAATCTTTGTATTTCTTTGAGTGAAACAGTTTTTCTTCACACTTTTCAAACAAAAATAGCAAAACAACTCACTTATTTTGTGTTATGGACAGGTCTTTTTTCTAGTTCTCACTGATGGAGTTTTTTTTTTTCATGGTGCTGGCTGCACCATTTTCATCACACTCATTGCTAATGCTGGAACTATCTTTGTTGCGTTGCTTGAAAACATCTTCAGTTTCCCAATTTACCTGTTGTTTATCTTGAACACTTTCAGGCTTTTCTCTGGAATTATCTCTCCCAAACAATCAAATGTCTAACCAAGTTTTGACTGTTTCTTCATTCTGTTACATGGCAGGTCTGGGACATGATGCTTGTGTTGTTAAGACAGCCAATTAGAAATAGTACATTGACTTTTCCAGAGATAGCTAGCACAGACTTCTGTGTATAACAAGAAAATCATATGGAGGATTTATATAAATTCAAGATGCCCTACCCCCTAGCCAAAAGGGGCCCTGTGCCTAAACACACCTAAGCACAATGGTAAATCTGGTACTGATCCGAAGGAACAGTCAAGACAAAAAAATATAATTATAATGTGTGGAAAGTGGGGATTTCATTTTACATATTAATGTCTTTTGTTTGATGAACCTTCATAAATGCCAATTTATAGGTTAGCTATTTTGAAGAATAACTGTTTCTGAGTTGAAAAATGGATGGTTCTCAATGAAAGAGCAATAACTATTGAGAATCACTATCCAAGTTCTGCTATCTTTTTAAATATTTTCATCAGATATTTTCAGGGTTCCCATACTTTTGGTAACAAAAATTTCTAGGCCTTTTCCAGTTTTTTACAGATGATACTTTTTATTCATGGGACAAATTGAGAGATTTGCAAAATTTGGACAGGTAGTTATACTTCAAAAGGATTTTCAAAGTGAATGGTGACATTTCTATTGTGGCATATGTCTTGACTTTTACCCAAATGAGGACACAAAACTCAGCTCACTGTGAGTAGTTTTTGTCAGTTTGTATGAAATCTTTTGTGTGATTTCTGAATCAGGGAACATTATTTTGAAGAGGATTGAAAAATAATCTACTACCATATTTGGCACTGAAGTTGGCAACATTGTCTCAGCATGTACATCTCTATCATCATTTGTTTCATGTAGATATAGTGAACATAGATTTCAATGATGGTGTCATTAAAACGAGGAAGTCTAAAGTCGTTACAGACACAAAGTTTATTAACACAGGTTCCTAATACATATCAGATATCTTCATTGATGGATCATGGTGCCCTCTATCTCTGGGAGCAGTCCCTATCTAATATTGCAGCTATTAAGGGGAGCAGTTATTAGTTAGAACTAGCAAGTAAACTCCGCTACCACACATCTCCCCTCTTTTGAGATTATCTGAACATAACATTTTACTTATGACTAGATTGGACAAAAATGAATCAATTCCACCAATATGAAAACATTAAACAAGTAAGCAATGATTTACTGTCTTTGTATCTAAACTGTCCACTGTAAGAATTTGACGTAACTGTATTACATTTTAGGTTACTGTAAACTTGCACAAGATAGTCCTGATTCTAATACTAAAGAAAACATAATTCAGAAAATGAATACTAAACTATGCACTGACACATTTATACAACTCACATTCTTTGACAAAATCACTGAATCTGGCTGATTTTCGGACGACTCTCCCACTTGATGTCTGCACTGGAGTGTTTGGATTGTTGGGCCCATTGGGTACAGCTGGCTTGCTGGGGGTTGGCTGCATTTGGTCATGCTGGGTGGTAGAATCATCAGAAGGTGGCATGAGCTCCATGTTATTGATAGACTTTGTGCCAGACTCCAAATGGGTCTTGACTGGACAATGTGAGGACTTTGTTACAATGTTTGTATATGAATTTCTATTGACTGGAAGTTGATTCTCAGGGCTTTTCATCTGCTGTACATGAATTTCATTGTATATCCCTTGGGGAGTTTTTGCCAAGTAACTTCTTTGGTCTTTGTCGGCTTGAATAACTAGGCCTGGTGTTGACCACTTGTTGTCATTTCCATGCCATTTGATTCTGACCTCGTCTCCCTCAGTAATATCTGGTAAATTACATGTAATGTGGTACTGGTTGTAAAAGAATTCATATCTTTGTTTTGTCTTAAGGTCTCTCTGCCTGATGATCTTGAGGTTTGGCCACTTGGGGTTTAACTTCTTTTCAATTATGGGCAAGGTGGTCCTCATCTGGCATCCCATCATCATTGGGCTGGGCTGGCACCTGTTGCAGCTGTTGGTGTAGTTCTATAAGCCATCAAGGCAAGGAATGCATCATCCTGTGTAAGTATGGACTTTGCTATTTTGACAGCACTTTCTGTTGCACCAGTCTCTTGTGGGTATTGAGGACTAGTAAATATTTGTTTGAAGTTTTATTTCTCAGCAAACTACGATGTCTGGGATTCCCCATCATGCAAATGTGCTTTTTAGATTTCCAATTACCTGCTGGGATGTTGTTTTAGTTAGATGCATAATTTCCAAATAGCATGAAAAGTAGTCAATAGCTACCAGATATCTTTCTTGTTTGGCTTCACAAATATCAATTTCAATTTTCTGCCATGGTCTGTCTGGAAGAGAGGTTGTCTTCAACAGTTACTTCCTCTGTGCTGGCTTCCAAATCTGACAAAATTCACATGTCTCTATTTTGACTTGAATCTGTCTCGCGATTTCAGGCCATCATACACAAATTTGGGCTCTCTCATGCCATTTGGCTAATCCCTGATAACCCTCGTGAATGTTATCAAGAATTCTGGGCTTAAGACTGTAGGTATGATAACTCTGTCCCTAAAGAGAAATAGGCCGTCCCTCATTGAGAGTTCACTGTGTACAGCAAAGCATGGATGTACATCTAGGGGACAGCTATTTTTTTTATCTGACCATCCATTTCTGGTGAAAGTAACTGAAGTCTGCAGATGGTGGTCACTCCTGTAACCTTCTTTTATTTGTTCAAATTTCCTATCGAAAATTGGCCTGTATGCATCGACTGATTCTATAAAACCTTCCATTTCCTCTTGGTATGTGGCTTCCTGGCCTAGGAGAGGGCTCCAAGAAAAGGTGTCTGGAACTGCCAAAAGCTTCCCAACTACGTACTCTGCATTTGTGTTGAAATGTCTCAACTGCATCAACAGTCGTTGACACCTCAAAGGAACTTTATCTAAATCATGTGGGTTGATCAGTGGTGCTAACAGTTTATGGTCAGAATACAATCTGAATGAGGCCAGCCCAACAAGATATCATGAAAACTTATCACAGACCCACACACTTGCAAGCCACTCCTTCTCTATCTGTGCATATCTGACCTCAGCAAGGGTGAGTGTTCTGGAACAAAAGGCAAATGGCTTGAGTTTCTCTCCATGTTGTTGGAATATTGCCCCACCAATTCCAAAACTGCTGGCATCAGTGCTGACAACTGTCACCTTGCCAGGGTCATAAAATGCTAAGGCTGGTGTGGATGTCTGCATCTCCTTGACTTTCATGAATGCGTAATCCTGGTCTGGGCCCCAATACCAGGCTGCCTCATTTCAGCAGGTCCATAATTGGTCGCATTATTGTAGACAAATCTGGCAGAAATCTACCAAGGTTGTTGATCAATGCCCATGGTGTGATGAATGAAGCTCACTGATATTTAATGGAGCAGGTAGCTCTTTCACTGCAGCAACCTTTGCTGGACTGGGAAGCATGCCATCCGAGCTGATCACATGACAGAAGAATTCCAGTTTGTTCTTCCTAAATTCACATTTTCGTTGTTGAGCTTGAGACCACTCCTATTGAGTTTCTCCAGCACCACATTTTGGCATCTGTCATGCTTCTCTAAGATTCTGCCATAAATTAATATATCATCCATAAAGGCCTCTGCCCCTTCATAACCAGTCAGCAGCTGTATCATTTTTCTCTGGAAAATCTCATGCCAACATAAAACCAAATGGGACTCTTTTAAAGCAGAAGTGATCCAGCAGTGTAACAAAGGATGTCATTTTTGCACTTTCTGGATGTAAAGGTATTTGATAAAATCCACTTTCTACATCAAGTTTGGAGAAGACAAGTGGAGCCTATCATCTTTGGTGATATATCATCCAGAGTATGGAGCATATATCTTTCCCATTTCACAGCCTCATTAAGCTTTATTAAGTCAACACAAATTCTAACTTTGCCATTTTTCTTAGGGATTGCTACTATAGGCTTACACTATTCTGTGGGCTCAGTTACTTCCTCAATAATGCCTTTATGCTGCATATGAAGCAATTCTTCTTTCACATTAAACAACAAAGGGAATGTTATATGCCTGGGTGAAGCTTATAATACTGTATGGTCTGGCATCATCCTGGAGTATGATCTTTATTGGATCACACTTCAACAGGCCAAAGTGACCAAAGGCTGTTTTGTTGATCACCTCAACTTTTTTCACATGACCCATTGCATGTGCAACTGCAAGTCCAAGGAGATTATTGGCATGTGGTCCCTTGATTACAAATACCCGAAACTGGTACGATACTTTCTTATAGGTAGTATGTGCCATAAACTAGCCTCTCGAATCCAGAATCCTTCCAGGGCTGCATAGCTTGGATTCCGATGGTCTCAGTTTTGGTTTTGTTGGAAGAGATTTGTAGGTAGCTTTAGACATAACTGTTACATCTTCTCCAGTGTCTATTTTGAAGTGAACTGAGGCTCCACAAATGTTTAACATCACGCGCCATGCCTCATTATTGTCATCTTACACAGTTATCAAGCCAAGGAAGAATGCTTCTTGGTATTCTGCATAATCTGTATCTGGTGTTTCATTGAATGTGACCTCATTTACTCTTTTTGAGCGACAGAAAATTTCAAAGTGGTCAAGCTTGTTGCAACTTCTGTACCATTTTCCTTTAGTGGGACATCTCTCTCCTCTATCATGCCTCCTGTTGCAATTGTGACAAGTTTGTTATGCTGTTGTTTGACCAATCTGATTTGGTTTTTGCCACTGATGCTGTCCATTTCAGTTAGTTGATCCTGGTTTAGTGCCTGATGCCTTGTTCTGTTTATAAATTTCATCCAAATCTTTGACCGTCTGACTTTGGTCAAGTAACTGACTTTTTACCAGTTCTGGCTGTCTCACTATTTGTATGGCTTTCACTAAGGTAAGATCGGCCTCCATTTGTAGCTTTTCAGAAACCTTTTTTTTCAGAATTCCAATTACAAGATGATCCCTTATTGCTTCGTCTTTTTGTGAGCCAAAGTCACAATGATCGGTAATTTCATACAGCTTTCTTAAAAATTTCTCCACATACTCTCCTGGTTTTTGACTAAGTTGGTGGAAACACGCTCTTTCATGGATTACATTGCACTTGGGGATGAAGTAATCATCAAATTTCTGCAAAACTGGGGCATACTTGTCGGCATCTTTGTCGTTAGCAAACTCAAATGATTTAAATATTTGTTCTGCTTTTTCCTCACTGCATATATTAGTGAACTTACATGAACTGCCTCATCTTCCTTGTTTAGTTTGATAGTGATCCTAAAGTGCACAAAATGCTGTTTTCAATCTGACCACTCCACCAGCTTCCCAGAGTTAAAGCTCTCTGGTGCCTGGAAGTTCGCCATTTTCACTCACAGCAGACGTTTATGTATCATTTGGAGTCACATCTGACACCATGTCATGAAAACAAGAATGTCTCAAGTCATTACACACACAGGTTTTATTAACACAGGTTCCTAATACACATCAGATATCTTCCATGATGGATAGCGGCACCTTGTATCTCCAGGAGCAGTCCCTAACTAATATTGCAGCTACTAAGGGGAGCAGTTATTAGTTCAAACTAGCAAGTAAACTATGATACCACACTGTGGCATATTTCTTGTTGTGTTTAATAAGTCCTTGAACCTGATTCCAATCAATGAAAATCCCCTTCCATCCATCTTTAAATTATTTTTAATGATTTTTTGTTACTTACAATTTGGCATTTTATCACAGGGAGATAGTGTACACTTAAACATCTTGACAAACTTTAAACACCAAAGCCAAAACAACCCCGTTTGAAGTTGAATGAGCTATTTAGTAACCCAATCATAATCATTTAATGTCTTCAATTATTTTAGAATTATTATTACATATAGTATATTCCATGGTGACAAACTTCAAACACTGAAGCCAACTGACTGTGCTGACAAAAAACAATGCTGCTTGAAACTGGCAATTAATCCACTTCACAGTCATGTGATCACAGGCAATATTACTGTAAATATATTACTAAAAATAATGGGAAAATGTACATTTGTCAAAAATTTTGCATCCAATTGAAATTTCAGCACCTCTCATCTTTAGAGAAAAACAAAAGGGAGGTTCACATGTATAAAATAAAATCACTATTTAGATATTTTCTAGAGGGAAAACAATCAGTCCTTACTTTTGTTAATATGTGTAGGGTTAGATCTAATTGATCTATTATTCATCTGATATGGAAAGAACCAATAGGGAGATGGACAATATTCACAAGACTGAAGAAAAAAAAATTAGGTTAAACTCAACTTCAATTTCCAGTTAAACTTAGGGCTACATACCCACATAACTTGTCCCCTTTCCAGTGAGTGGAAATCTAAACACCTGTGCAGATTTGTTGGCAAGAGCACATGCCATACTACCGCCATCATCTAGAAAATGAAAATTAACAAAACACAAAGTATAATACATTCATCAAATCCAGCCCCACCCTTTCTTTTCTGGATGTCTCCCTAAAACAGACACTATATTCAACTTACTGTAGACCTACTTATGATGGATTTGACTCTTCTAAGTATTCTAGTTTAATGTTCAATTGCCCACTTTCAGGGCAATACAAACTTTGTGCCCTATGCCCTGGAGAAATCAGAATACTGAGACAGGATACCTATGCTGAATTCTGATAGCCCAAAGAGGTACCATATAATATAATTGTCATATATTGTTTTACAACTATTTTGAAAAAAAAATATTAAAAAAGGGACTCATACAAGGAAATATGCCTGATTTAACAGCTGACAACTTCCCATTGATTTCAAATCTGTTAGGCCTTGTCCTTTACATTTTTGGTCCTTTTTAGGTGTGGATTACAGAAAAAGCATGGCATGTTTTAATTATTTGATAATCTTTTCAACTAAATATAGTTCAAGGTAGTTTGCATTGATTAATTATGATTTCATCAATTCTGTCTTGAAACAAACTGAGGTTGATATTGTGGGGCCTGAAGGTTCTGTCAAATAATGTGAAAGTGCATTGTTGTAAAACACAGGTGAAAATCCACTACAATCTCTTTTCAAACTTAGCTGTCTGTCATAAATCTGCCTCATTTATCCTGAATATGCACAAATCTGCTTAACCAATCATTTGTGTGCCTTATGAAAATTTCCTTGGATGGTTGACACAACAATATCATTCATATTATCTAAGCTACCCAATCAGATTTTCTCTTCTGACAAACAAGACATTAGTCTTATATTTATTCCATGCTTTGTATACATGGATCTGACAAACAAGACTGTAGTCTTATATTTCATCCTTAAATTGAATCAATGTACCAGACAAACTTGACTTAGTGTTACATTTCTCCTTTGAATACATTCCACAATCACATTAACTTTAGGGAAATAAGCTTGCTACCTCCAGAATCCAGCCTCATGTTTTCTGTTTAAGTAGCATATAGCCAATGGGAAGAAACTATTGCCAATTACCTCTCCATGGTCACTGCTAGGTGGTACCAGCTTAAAGCTTTCACTTAGTACTACTGAGATAGTTCTACCATATCCTAAAATCCTTTCAAAATATTCATGAATTTAAACCATCCTGAAAGTTTGTATTTTTGAGTGAAATAAAGATGTTACAATATGTGGTAAAGATTACTTTTGATTTTTGATCAATATTTACATGCCTTTTTCTACTCAGCATAAACTTACTGACACTGTTCTCCAAAAACTTGTCATCTGTACAAGTTGTTGGTTTTTATTCATGCATGCTGCATACACTGCATACACATTTCTGCTGTTATACTAGCAAGTATTGCTACTGTGAATTTTGGGTACTTTATGGATTGTTAATCTCCAAATTTTCTCCTTTCTTAATCATTCTTATCAAATTCTTTACAAATTTTATGAAGGTATGCTTATTCAGGGCATGCTAACCAGAAAACTGAACTTGACCATGGGAAATCTGACTTTGCCCGTGGGGAATCTGAGCTTGCTTCAAACAATATCCCAACCTGAGTACAAGAAAAAGGTAAAATATGAAAAAATAGAATAAGGTAAAATATGCGATATTTATAGAAACTTATATTTTCTTTACAAAATAAACTTGTTTTCTTTGTTTCTTTGTTTAAAGCCATATGCTGATAATTATAGTTATCCTAACAGATATATGTAAATAATAAATGAAGGGTTAGAATGCAGACATAGAAGAGTAATGACAGGCATCTACTTGTGGATAGATAAAAAATGGTTTTGGAAATATCATGTCAACAGAAACTGGTACTAAGCAAACAACATTGTCCCGTTTAGTGCCTTGGTACCATAGAGGGCTGTTTTATTTCTCTGGCTGTTCAAGGAGGAAACAATAGCTCTAATTACTGTGAAAGGTTAACACTACATGATTTCTGACACTCTCAGGCATCATGGCAAAGGACATAATTGTCATGATAAAGCCAACATTTTGATTCAAGACATAATAAAAAAGCTTGTATGCCCAGACAACATTCTTAATATTTTTACTCCTGGATTTAGCTTCATAGAGACAAGATGCTGCCCAGATGACCACCAGACCCTGTTGTCATAAGTAGAAAATCCTCATGGGCAGTAGGTTAGTTCTTTCACTAGATTTGTCAACAACATTTATTGGTAAGAAGAGTTCATTAATTATCTTTTTAACCAAGTAGAGTTGTCTTGAATCATGTGACCATTGGTTGTGTTGCTCTCAAGTTAGGAGAGCAGGCTGTCTTTCATGCTGGGAACCCATTCTTTCTTCCCTTAAAGGGTGCCAGTGGAAGAAGTCAGATGCTTTGCATTCCTTTCTTCTATTACCTATTCTCCTAAACTTAATATAGTTGGGGAATGTATTCAAATGAAAAAGCAAACTAAGTAAACTCTGTTTCTCCAAGAATACTTACCCAATCACATTATGATAAAACCCTCCCAGCCTCCCCGCAAATATGGGCATTCTTGTTGATGTAGCACTAAGGGTAAATGGCAGTCAAGGGGAGGTAATGGGTAAGAGCTTCTTCCCTTTGTCGATATGACAGAAAGATGAATTGTTTGTCTTTCTGGGAAGGCAATAAAGGCAGCTAGCTTACTTTCCTAACTTTAAAGTGCTTGGGTAAGTATACTTGGAGAAACACAAATGAATTAAAACTATCCACTTTCTCCCTGATTTGTCATCCTTTTTACTCTTTGGTTTTATTTTAGTTATAAAAAGGCAGTTAAAAATTGACCTATATCATCTCAACACTACTTCATGTACATGGTTTACTACAAAACAACTCCAATTCATGTGACCTATAATAATAATAATAATAATAATAATAATAA
>QKMX01352784.1:0-11108 GCA_003401595.1 Venustaconcha ellipsiformis
GTATTAATGGTGGAGGAAGAACCCTGGAAAACCCATGGAAAAACCACCGACCCATGAGAAGCTACTGGCAGGCTTGTAAATGATGTTCACTGAAACCATCCCAGATGTTCTTCAGAAATTCCAACAGAACAATTCTGGTAACAACAAAATTTTCTTACAGGTTTGAATTTATCATGTTTACAAATACAAATAAAATGCAATACAAATATCACTGTCATTGCCATTGACCTTGAACCTGATATTATAGAGAGAAGACCAATGAACTTGATTCATACTGTTATGATATATCCACATGCTGAGTCTGGTTAACTCCATAACTAATATTTTCATGGGACCCCTCACCACCAAGTTACTGAATTAGCATTACTTATAGTATTCTTCAGTATATAAACAAACTGGGTTTGAATCATCTTTAATAAATATTTTTTAATCTATTCTCTTGTCTCCAACTTCTGTTTATCCAACTGTTGCTTTAAAATGACCTTATCAATGAACAATGTTTTAGTGATTCAAAAAGTGAATTTTATGTCTCTGACAACTGAACAGTAAAATTAATCCAAACTTTTAATCGGCGCATATACCTAATTAATGGTATTAGACAGTACAGTTCTTCTATATGGTTTGGATAATCAGGCTTTACTGTGTTTGCCCATGGATGAATATCCAAAAATAAGAATGCAAGTATCTGTACCATTGAACTCCTTTAATTTCTATCAAAGCTTAAATGAATGTAACAAGTAACAATGGTGGCAATTTTAAAAAAAATCATTAAAGCTGAATTGTTTCCATTAATACTTATTATATATTTACAGCTGAAGAGTGAAACATTTCTTTTTCCTATGGTTACTTGAAACAGTACACTGACTGGATGATGTTCATTTTTTGTTATTTTCCCCAATATAAATTGGATTTTTTGCATACAGTGAAGATACTTTATATTTTACAAAATGTGCCACATATAAGTGAACATTTCTTGTACTTCACAACAAAAGAGTATCAGGGATATGAACTGCAAACATCTTTTAGATCACTATTCTAAATAACAGCAAACAAAAAATTACTATGCTACATTAAATAAAACACAAAAGGAAAAGAAAAATACCATAATGAACTACAACAATAAAGACACAGCAATAATGTAAATCCATATTAACAGAGAAGTAACTCCCAAAAAATCTTAATTTTAAATATGACTCAGAGTCAACAAATAAGCATGCTTGCCAGGAATCCTAATGAAAATGTTTTAAAATATACACAGCCCATCATGAATGGATAACAGGTTTGTTAAAAGGAACAAACTTTTATATAATCATATTTATCAGTTATGGTCACATGTGAATAAATGGTGACCATTTCTCAAATTCCAAAACCCTGAATTTTTTTTCACCAAAACAATAACCATAAACATTAGTTTTCCTCACAATTTGCATCTTTCTTGTCTATTTATCTCTGTAATAATTTTTCATCTGTTTTCATGTTATCAACAACTTCTTTATTTTATTACAGATAATGGAAAAGGTCTTCAAGGACTGCTGCTTTATCATAATGCCAAAGGTTATGTCCTTATTTGACTGTCTTTTTCGCCTTCATGCAAGAAAGGTTGACTCTAATAAGGAATGGTGTACCCTGCACACCTAATGTAAATCTGATGTTAACTAAATAGTGTACCTGACAATAACTGACTGTCTGTGTATGATGACTGATGAGAAAGCTGACTAAAACAAGAGAATGGTCTACCCAGCATGCATATTGTAAAGAGGACTGTATCTGACATGGACCAATATTTTCATCTATGATATCATGTTCTAGTTTTGCCCTTGTCTGTGTGTATATTATAAGCGATCAAGAGGATCATGCAAAACAGCAGTTTTACAACAAAAATCCATGATTTATAAAGAAGACATCAAAAATATCTGTTCCTTTACCTTCTCAAGTCTGAATGGATTTTATAGTGCATGTGCATATTCAACACAGTAATGTATATAGATCTGACTAGACTGGTGGAAGGGATTTAAAAGAAAATGATTGTAAAATGAATGTCATCATCTAAGTTCAGGGATGATAGGCATGCAAAATAGATTAAGAACATACTGCAGTTAGATTTATCCAGCGATCACAATTATATCAGCAAAACATGCTCTAAGGTCTGCAGATACTTCATACTGCACTGTATCCTATCACATGTGAAATACCAATTGACCACTGAACAGAGTTATTACAGATTGGTATGTTCTTAGAGAATACTGTTAATTATAGGCAAAATTAAATAAGTCAGCAATCACAGACACTTGTTTGCCCCTGTTTAAAGTGACTATACTATGCCACTATCACATAGTTGTGGCAAATTCTACTTTTTCAACAAGAATGTGCTTTAACCTACAACCCCAGCAAAGCTGTCTAAATATCTAAAGCAGGATGGGAAAGATCACTGAAAAGTCAGATTACTGCTTTTAATACTCCATGAAACTTGATGTGTGCATTCAACTTTGTCAATTATGTTAGCACCAATAAAACAAAGTTTAATGCAATAATCTAATTTTCTTTGTTAAAATAGTTATAGTGAATTTCAGGACCATGTACTGGTGATACAGGAGAGACAATGCTTTTAAAAATAAAACAAACCTGTTGGTTCATTCTTAGCTCTCATCTTCAAATATGTATCAAACATAAGTGTGAACAAATAGAAAATATTTAATCTGGATTGATTTTGGGGATAACAAACAGTAACAACTCTATTTCATGCAATTTCGCTCCTGGTTTTACACTGAGAAAGTAAATTTTATGCACCAGTCTATCTTATTAATGCTGAAGTACTTTTTTCCAACACACGTGTCCTCATAGGAATCTTATATTTAAAATGTTTTTCCAAACATCTGCATTTCCATAATTTGTTCCATAAAATGTGGACTGCTTTATTTTCATTAATATTCATATTTGTTTACACAAACTGCTGGCATCTCTGTGAGCTTTCTTAGTCAAACTGTTTGCTTGCACTTTATATTGTTTTTGTACAAATATCCTTTCTTCCCAGATTGAACAATACTGTTTCCCATTGCATAATATATGCGCTTGATTCGTGTCTTGGATGTCTTTTTCTTGTTAGAAGATTTTGTTTGTAAAAACACAATGAACCCACTGCTGATGAAAAAAGTCCACATTGCACAAATCCAGAAAGAAAAAAAATTGGAAATATTGATATAATTGCATGAAAAACTAATTAGTGCAATTAAAAAAAGATTATTAGGTCATCCACATATGCACACAATCATGAACAAACATGCATACCAAATTTCATTTGACTACCTCAGATGGTTTTGCTTAATTGTGCTAAACATAGTTTTAGTAAAATTGAAAAAGTCTTGAGTAAACAAGGTTCAATTGTTAAAAAATCCTGAAAAAATGCTGTAATGACCTTAAAATATAATAAGATCATTTACATATTGTACAAAAATGTCTACTAATTTTAATTGTTTATCTCAAGAAGTATTTGCTTAATTGTACTGAAAAGGTTTGTGTCCCAAAATAGTCCAAGCCTGAAAAAGTAAAAAATGTGCTAAAAAATTTAAATATTACTCTAATAGTCCAAACAGCTACTGACATAAGCCAGACAACTTTGTCTGACACAAGTAAGTTTTGCTAATGTGTGCTAAGAAGGTCTTATCCCAAAAGTGTCGACACTGAAAGACAGGACTAAACAAGACATCCACTCTACAAGCAGTTTGGGGATAATAAAATAGCCACAAATATCAAGAAACCCAGAAAAGACATGATTCCTATATCTATATATTAAAAATATGCCACTCTCAGTTTTAGGCAAGAAATTTTGGGTTCTTACAAGCATTTGCTAATGCAGTTTAGGATTTCTCAACATAAAATTACTTTCTTAATAGAGAACAAAACTATTTTATGCCATCAGTGATAAATTAAATCTTGCATATGTACTTGCATAAAATTTATAAAATTCAATAACACGAAAAATAAAGAAAGAAATGACTTATTCATTTTATATTTGTAAAATGAAACCAACTGTAATGTTCTATCTACTAATTCTACTGATGCAACACAGATCATATACAGTTTATGTAACCTAACTTTCAAAAATTATTAAACTCTGACCAGAATAACCATGCAAAAATATTTTTGGTAGATTGAAAGATAAAAATTTGGTGTTTCCATCAGAAGAATAAGGCAACAGAATATTTAATGTTAACATCATTAAAAAATTTTTACCAAACCTTTGTAACAAGCATTTACATTGGCTAATATCACATCATGTGATGCAGAAAAGAAGTTATTAGTGGATAACACCAGAATAATATACTTTATGTATTCACGCATCCTATTGTGTTCTTTAACAA
Organism: Venustaconcha ellipsiformis; assembly: GCA_003401595.1. NCBI lineage: Eukaryota > Metazoa > Mollusca > Bivalvia > Unionida > Unionidae > Venustaconcha > Venustaconcha ellipsiformis. Next base: position 4,359 of record QKMX01352784.1, read on the forward strand.
TATTTGTAATAATGGTTACAACATTTTTAATGTCATCTAGCTCAGTTCTGTATTGAGATTCACCGTTGATTCTTATCATCAAATCTTGATTAAGTTTACCATGGTTCAAAAATAATAACAGAGATTCCATATAATACAAATATACTTAAATACTGTATGATGTATCCTTATGTTACACTTGACAATAAAGATCATACAACATAAAATGCATTTTTAATAACTTTCATCTAAATTAAATTTATCTAAATACTGTTTTATAAATTAAAATGAACTGAATAAATAGTAATAAACCATCTCAAATCTGATATGAACTTATCTTTAGTTAAACAAAAAATTATCCTCTTAATCAACAATTTTAATTAAAAAAAACATTGGAATAGAAATCCAAATAGATTTATTCAAAATATATTGCCAACGCTGTAAAGACTAATAATTTTACTATATCTCTTTACAAAAGAAAATAGAAACAAGTATTTTAAATAAACGCAGCATTCTCAATACAAATATTTATGGAGTTTTTCATGCCATTAGTGCTATGACAAGCAGAAAAACAGATTCCTTCGAATACATTTTTTTTCCATAAAAGAATACTAAGTATACAAATTCTTCCATTGGTTTCTGTTTTTAACCACCTTGACAGATAACTTACAACCATTCTATCCCTCTGATAATGTCAAAGTGTTAATGAAATACCAAACAGTAGAAAATGAGATTATCGAAATGCGTGAAATACAATCAAATTATTTATTGATAAAATGTTTGCATTATTTAATCCCAAATGCTTACGCTGTCCTTCCAATTTACTGTGATGTAACTATTTTTGTCAATAAAGAATTTTCCTAATATGGTAAGAATTGTTTTTCCTATTCCATGACAGGTACAAACTGACATTTTTTGAAACACAACAACAATAGGTAACTACAAAATAGATGCATTCACAGTATTCTAATTACCATATATACTTGCTAATAAGTCAAATCCAACTGCAAACATCACAGACCCTGGTCTGCTTTCACATGTGCTGGAAATCACAATCTAAGTTATTTGTTCTACTCATAATTATTAACAAACTACATAGAACCAGATCTACTGTTAAATTGTACAACAGTAGATCTGAGTCTGCATTGTTTGCAATTGGATGTTACTTATAAGTAAATATATATGGCATTTAGTAAAATCGGAACAATAAAGTATGTTTAATTGAAAAGAGTGAGCTAAAATATTCATACATCAAAGAATTACATAATCAAATCAGCACAAAATCATCTTTTTTCCAGATTTCATCAGTGTAACTATTTACAAGCTAAAGGAATCAAAAAAAAAAGCAAAAGAAACATAATTTTTCCAGAACCGTGACTTAAATATATGAGATATAGTAAAAACCCTCAAAACTGAAACCCTGGTGCACCGAAATCCCCTCAAGATCACATTTTTCTTTGGTCCCAAATAAAGCCTTAATGATAATCATCATTTCTCCCCTGTAACCAAAAAACAATTCTTTGGTCCTAAATTTGAATTTGACACTAAACAAAACCTTCATAAAACTGAAACCCACTTCAAATATTGGAGAATGTATTTTCGCTGCTAAATTCCATAAAATTTTAATATTTATGGTCCAGAAATAGTCCAAGGTCATGTGTTAAGTAAAATACAGACATGAAACATGCTAGACTACATTATTTACCATTTCAGCAAATACAATATTAGGTTCGTCAGTGACTCAAAATGTTCCAATGGCACACAAGGTTAAAATAATATCTGATACATATGGTGACAGGCCAGGTTATGGCCATCAATACACTAACCTTGTGTCTTTGCATCTTAAAGAAGGGTTAGCATCTAAGGTAGATTGTTAATAACTAAATGCCTGTAGATAAGCCAAATAAGAAAGCTAATGTTCATCAGATTATTACATAATTGCTATTAACTTTTATGAATGATCAAAAGATTAAATTTTTTAAAATTAAAAAACCCAGGCTTTAAAATTCAGGCATGTAATCCTAACTTCTGATAATTTATCAATGGAAACCAACAAAACATTATTTTAAAGATGCATTCACTCAACTGATTTTCAAAAGAAATCAATATATTTATGTAATTTCAAAAACCATGAATATCATTTGTCTTTACTTGCATGTGAAGATTTCAAAATGACCAGGTAATTAATTATCACAGGACTGATACTAGATAAAACTAGTTGCATCAAGGAGTATGAACCAATGTTTTAGAAACTAGGGGAAAAATTGTATGATTATGTGTTTGTACGTCTACTTATATATGGATAAACTTATTTGATCACATCTGTGATACCCTCAGTAAACTGACAACCTCTCAAAACTGAAAATTAAATATGGTCCCAATAATTTTCGGTTTGGAGAGTTTTAGTACACAAACAAATAATGGAGACCTGACCAAGTAACAAAACACCTCAACCTGAACAGACCAAAACAAAATTTGTGTCTGTTGTAAATATTTAATTTTTCCATATTTCTTGTAACAATTTTTCAAAACTTAACAATAACAATAATTTGATTGATTTCATCCCTTCTAATTTTGTAAATTAATAAGTCTTTTTACAATCAACTTAAAAAATTAAGCTTGAAATTACACTCAAGTTGAGGAGTTTTGTGAATATAGGACATGCTTATGCAATAGTTCAACTTTGTAATTATGCTACGTATTGCCTTATTAGTCTTGAGATGAATGCCCTTCTAACAGACCCATTATTTCTATCTCTACAAGTCTAACGAAAATTCAAAATATTTTATAATCTTGACAAATCTGGATGAAAATATAAATATTTTAGTCATGTTTTGTTTTTAAGACTGTAATGTCTTGTCTATGATTATTCCTCAATTAATTTACACGACTTCTTCTTTGGGCTCATCCAACAGTCTATCCTTCTGTTCATCAATCTCTTCCTCATGTCGCTCCATTGTTGAGTCAAGTCGGCCATGTGTTGGCAGTTTACTTAGGCTGTAGAAAATATAAACATCAGGTATTTATTTGTAACAGATCTAGAAAAAAGTTGAGTTATATCCAGAAATTTACTTGTCTGATAGGGTTAAACTCATTTTAATTATACAATACTTACCCATCAGAAGTGTGTAGCTTTAGCTTTTTGATGTTGAAAAATCTATTCTGTTTAAATTGAATACATTCTCCCACAGAGTGGAGAATTATCAGTAAGATTCAGTCCACTCATGCAATGTAATGTACAGAATAGTCCTCTCTGTCACAGAAGACAATTTTACCAAGACGTCAAAAGAGGGTGCACAGAAGGCATTCAGAAATAGTAAAGGGTAAGTATTGCATAATTAAAATGAAATTAAAATCCCAAATTAAATAATAATATCAGCAATAACTTACACATTGCCAGTGCAGCTGTATTTTTCAGGTGGGTAGACTGATGTGTAAAACTACAAAAAGCAGCAAAAAAGGAATATACTCACCAGGGAGAGATCCAGTTACAAAATGTTTTTGTCCTGTTAGGCCACACATTGCGTATCAACTATGGGTCAGAGGGGAACAAATGACTGCTTTATTTTGCTAACAAGAAGAAGTACAGGGAGAAGCTAGTATGTGATTTACAAATGAAGAAGCTAGTATGTGATTTCCAAAGGGAGAAGCTAGTAAGTGATTTCCAAATGGAGAAGCTAGTATGTGATTTCCAAAGGCTGAAGCTAGTAGGTGATTTTCAAAGGGAGAAGCTAGTAAGTGATTTCCAAAGGGAGAAGCTAATAAGTGATTTCCAAATGGCTGCCTTCATGATGCCCTCCAAGGAAGAATGATTTAGTCAGATCCATGAGGCAGTGACAGCACAAATCTCATGGATTTTTAATTTCAAGAAATGTCTACATTGGTAAGGGAGTAGCAGGTTCCTTTAATTGTGGTGATAATCAACTGTTTGATTGTGGAAGCTGAAATATCAACAGAGCCCTTAAGAGGAAGGAAAAGACATTACCTACCTTTTTGTTTCCTTTTTAAGGCAATAAGCTAGGTAAAGGAATGAGCCCTTGTGTTGGGACAAAAGATTCCTCCTATGAGATAAATACCAGGATTGATTTATTGAGAGGTCTTCAAGATCACTGAACCAGGATCATTGGGGCCACAGCTGGATGATGAGAATGAAAAGAGCAGTGGAAGTTCTGACTTATGTAGAACCTGAGGCAGCAGTCAGAATGGTACAAAGGCATACATGAATGGATCATCCCACTGAAAATTGAATGTGTCCACTGCACATGATCTTGTCTGGGACTGGAGGAATACAGAAGTCAGCCTGGTCACATAGAAGTCCACTAAAGGCTTTCTCCCTAATAAGACAAAGGACTTTGCTAAAGTGAGGAGTGAAGAGACCATTCCAGGAGGACTAACTTTGTCTGTTCCAGGCAGACTGTCAGCTAATACAATCCTCTTTGCCAGAATGTAGTAAATTTGCAGGGTGGTGTTCTCCAAGGTGGCCCAGCAAAAGAGGTTCCAGACCTCCATGCAAAGAAAAGAGCCTTGTGTGCCTCCTTGACATCCAAGATATTCTACACTTTTGTCTCAGGAGACTATGACACATCAACCCCTTACCCTGTTGATACACCCTTGCAGAGCTACAAACTGACTTTCATTTCTATATTGTTGATGTGGAAGGATGATTCATTCCATGTCCAATTACACTGGAGAATTATGCCCTCCTGCTCTTAATGAGTGCCTCAGTAAGAATCTGATGCATCAGTAAACATAGGAAAGCACATCAGGAGCATGCATGAGGACTCCAGTGAGGAATCTGTCCCAATTCATCAACTAGTGCAAATGATAATGTAAATCTGATGCTAGAGAAATCTGAGCTGATACAAAATCTCTATGTGGTTTCCATCTTGTGCTAAGGAGAAACTGTAGAAGGCATATATAATGATATCCTAAGTGAACATGATTGGCAGCATCATTCAAGGTTCCCAATAGGGATAGGTAATGGTGAATAGACAATAACATATTTGCTTGTAGCCTCTAAAAGTGCCAGGGTTCGATCTATCCAATCCCGTGGGACCTGGACTAAGTTCTTATATGTGAAAAAGTTTATCCTCACATAAACAAAGTCCGGAGATGGAATGAGTTGTAACTTCTTGAGGTTTTGTAAAAGACCCAACTGAATTACCGTGCACCAATAATAAACTGATCCTGATTGAGGGACTGTGCCTTAACACTGTGGATAAGCCAGTAATTGAAATACTTGAAAATCTGGGTTCCCAGTAATGTACTACTACTCCCATAACTTGGGTAAAGGCTCTTGATATTTAAGTAATTCCAAACAGCATAACCTGAAATTGCAAAACTGCTTGGTGCATGCAAAAATGTAGGTATTTTCAATGTGCAGAAAATATCAGGATGTGCAAATAGGCATTATGAGGGTCAATGGAGACATCCTGATCTGATGAATGTATCTGCATATTTTAGTTTATTACATACATGTTAGTTATATCTACAGTAAAAACCTGTCTTCAGAGATCACTGCTATGAGACCACCTATCTTGAGAAACCTGGCTTTCAAAACATAGTGGTTAATTATATAGTGTTATGACCTGTAAAGAGAGACCACTTTTCTTGAGACACTAAATTTTTGGGGAAGGGGTGGTCTTTCAGGACAGTCTCAACTGTACTGGCTTTATATCTGAACTTGTTTTGTGCTACCAACACAATTTTGAATACAAACCTTACAAAACCCAACCCTTTTTTTGCAACGATTCCCCAGGAGACAGGACTGCCAATAAGCAAAAAGAACTGTAGTCCACAACTCTCACAGAACCACCTCTGCTGCTTTCAAGAGTACATGATGTAAGTTTTGGGGTTTAATGTACAACTGACATTAAGCATTAATAAAAAAAGCCACATAACATCTTCATTTCTTTATTTTCTAACAGCAAACTTGTATAAGAATCTTGAACAAAACAAAAACAATAACTGATACCATGTACATCTGAAAAAAAGCTGTAATGCAGTTTACTATAATGGCCCTGGCACTAATTAAGATAGTTGTGGTCTCCTTTAAAAGAGAAAACTAAACCAAACTAAACTTATATTTATCACAACCAAATTTATTGACATATAATGTGATCCAAAAGCAAACAACCTACAGTGAGATCTGCTGTTGCATTAAGTGCAGATACATATGAATCAATGGTGTAAAATTGAAAATCAGTAGTAGAACAAACAACTTAAACAAGATCTGCTGCTGCTGCATTGTGTGTAGACACATCAATATCTATACTGTATTCTCACATTCAAAAGTAGAAAGAACACTATAGACCCAGATCTACCCACTCTATGTTGTGAACAGATCCATTATTCTCAAAAGTTTTCAATTAAAAAAAACCTCTAGCTCAAGCTCAAAACCCCCAAAATGACATTTAGGGTTTCTCCATGATATGTAAGTTCTGTAATCTGCTACTGCGACCAAAGTTTAACAAAGCTGAAAGTTCTCTTATTCTATATTTATTCTAATTACAAACTGTTCTTGTTGTTTTTACTTTGAGTTGGAGCTGGAGTTTCTTGCTCAGAAAGTTCAATGAATATGGAATTAGAAATCTTTCTTGAATACAGGATACGAAATGATATTTCTGAATTTTTTAAAGCAACAATTAAATGCAAACCCAGGCCTAAAAATCAGATATGATACTCAGAATGTACAGTCTGTACTCATGTGTAAGTCGAGCTCAACTGCAAACACACATTATGCAACAGCAGATCTGGGTCTGTGCAGTTTGC
>QKMX01352785.1:0-10352 GCA_003401595.1 Venustaconcha ellipsiformis
GGCAGGCTTTCTCACTTACCCACGTTAGCCGAGTCTGTTTAGTAGTAGGCCTCTCATTCCTGCAATTCTAAAAAAGTTGTCACTGTTCTAATTTAAACCGGATAGCATTTACTAACTACATACAGGATAGTATTGACTAATTATATCAAAGTCTCTTATTGCGCATTTTAGTTGAAGGCCTCTCATTCCTGTAATTCCAACAAAGTTGTCCTTGTTCTAATTTAAACCGGGTGAATGTAAAGTTATTTTTTTCATTCAAGAAATTATATTTACCGCACTCGCTACCTCACACTTTCTGGGTCTAACTGATCAATATCAGCTATTTCGATCTCCGTTTGGGGGCGGTTCGTATAAAATTATACACGTTTTTGCGACTTTGATCGATGGAAGATCAACAGACATTATATATTGCATTCACATATATTTGAAACATAGTGTTGAAAACGTAAATCCGGAAATACGAGTACTTGTTTATGGTTAATTCAGGATAAAATGTAAATTGCTGAGAAGTACTAACATGTACAGCTCGGTCCATATTGAATCATCATTTGATCCATTTAGTCTCCAATTATAAATGTGCTCAACATCAGCATTTATTCGACATCGTAATTGAAATTTCCATACTACACTGTATTTTGATCCAAAGGTTTTACTATTTCTCCGTTTGTGATCCACTCTCTAACCGGTCAGATATCGGGCTCTTACACGAAAACGCATAATTTGGCTTATTTGTCTGATAATAACTTGACGCAGATGCAACAAAATCCTAAAGATTATTAAAAGCATCAGCGAGATGTGGAATATGAATGACACTAGTTTCGCTCGTTTTATGCCGCCAATAGCTGCAGCAACTGAGTCTACGTAGTATTTATTCAGAAGAACGGATGAAGCAGCAGGAACATACGTGGAAGATATCTTAAAGATATCCATATTGATTGCACCAGTAATTGTGCCGCTTGTTTTTAAGATAAGCAGTAATTGTACTTGTTGAAGCTGCACTTATTTTAGTGTCCAAGCAATGTCTATTTGTAAAATTCGATGCGGCACTTGCTTAATAAGTCGTTGTTATTTTGTTAGCGCCCATGTTTGACGTACCTGTCATTGTATTACAAAATTATCCTTGACAAGCTTTACATTTGTTCAAAAATCATTACTTGTCAATGTTGTATTATCAAGCTGAGTATTAAATATTAATCTTCCTCCCACATTTATATTTCCATAGTTCCACCAGTTAGTGACAACTTGTTGTTATCGACCGTGCTAAGCTGTGCATGACCTGCTGTTTGTGTGTTATTTTTGCTAGCTGGATGTTATCTCGTTTCCAGATATTTTCTCATTCATATTAATATTTTCAGAATTTTTCCACCTCTCAGCGAAAAATTACTATTATCGATCGTCTTAAGTTGGGCAAAGCTTACAACTTATGTGTTATCTATGTTGATCGGAGGATATGCTGTTTCAAGGTCTATCACTCGCTGACCTAAAATACTTAAGTTACCCGTTATTGTATCTCCAGATTTTGTGAGCTAATTTCTTCAGTCTGCGCCCGCTGCGGTGGTTGTAGTTGTTGCTGTTTTTTCTATTGAGCTTTAGATTAACGTACAAAATTTTATGCAATAGCTCATTCTTAACATTGCTAAAATTTAAATTTGATAACCTGATAAAATGTAGCTTTATAAAATGCTTTAAAATAGAATGAGCATAGTCAACTTTGGTCAAACATCGACAAAACCACGATCTGCCGGATTGTCATTATCTGATAGTAGGACGAACTGGATCAGGCAAAACTAACTTGCAGATGAAGCTATTATTTAAAGATATGTTTAATTACGATCGAGTTTATATCTACACTATCTACACTATAAATCCACAGCAACAAAAAATATAATGCAGTTTCCCTAGCACATGATTTTTATAACGTCCATCGATTTATCAGGCGAATTGCGGGTTGTTTATATTATTTGCTTGATTTGACAACATTGAAATACAAAATATAGCGCGAGATCAATGCATATATATTTTTAAAGATCAATTTGCTGAGATTTATTATGACGCTACTGGACATGGAAAGCCAAATTCCTTTTATTTGATAAACTAGCACGAGATAAAATTTATATGTTCAGATGTGGAATAGACAAGATTTTGGTCTGTGAAAATTAATCTAACGGTAAACATCAGAAATTACTCTAACGGTCAAAACCTAACGTTAGTCTAACATAAAACGAAAAATGGACGCGAAACGAAAAGAGGTTTTACAGAAAATTGTTGCAATGAGAGCCGCATTTTAGAAAAAAGCTGAACATTAACGTAGAGAAGAACAGCAAACAGCAGAAGAAACTGCTAGACTTTTAGGCCAGTGACTGACGCTGAAATTGTCAAACAACTAGGTATTTCTGCGGTATCACTATATGATATTTTAAAGCTAAACGAAAAAAGGTTTAAAACGCTTCTCGTAGAGGGGTAAAAGAAAGTTGCGAAGATATTATTGCAAATAGTTCACGTGAACTTCAAGTTGTAAAATAAACATGCAAAAAATTCGTCTGATCATAATTAAAAACAATGACAGTTTATTACATAAAACAATTGATGAAGTTACATGAGGTGTTATCTATCGATCTTGACATTTTTATTTTACGAAACAGTCATAAAAGAAATAATCAAAACGCATGAAAATATAGATACAGATACTAACAACCTTTCTGGAAAGTAATAATATAAAACAAAACGATTTGTCAAAATTGAGAGTAGAGCGATAATGAGTACGATGATGTTTAATCAAAACTTGACATCAGGTAATTACAAAAATATGATGACTTGATTAATGACAGCAACACACTTGTTGAGTTTACTAATGATGAGAACTTTAGCGAAACTATTGCTGATCTTGGGATCATCAATGGAAATGGTTTTCTAGTAGGTGATATCTTAGAAACAATACACAGCTACAGAAAAATTAAAGGTAGACAATTGAGAAACCCTTTTCAGTGTTCAGATTGAAATGAGAAATGAACGTTTAAAACATAAAAGAAACGTCTGTTTCTGAGCTAACCCTATTTTGTTTTAAGACAATGATGATTTTCCTTGATATAGGTAATCGATGGTGAAATCGACTCTGTTCTCTCAACAAAGTTGTTTTCATATTTGCTAAAGCTATTCCAGATAAGTATTATGCATATGCGTTGATTGTATCCGACAGATTCGTAACGATAGATTATACAAAGAGTAGAATGAATATTCAAGTGTAAACACTTAGGTGTTAATGCGGTACAAATGTTATCAAACATACAAGTAAAATGCTGACTGTATATAGAGCAGGATAAAATAATAACTTACAGCCAGTCTTGTAATTAGTGAGCTGTAGTCGGATCCGGCTTGAATATTAATAATTTAATTATCAAATTCCCGAAACCCAACAAAGGATGGACATTGCCTTGTCATCTGTATACTGGAACAACTTTGATCAAAATGACAATCCAATTTCAGGTCAAAAGCCGAAAAATTAGGTCGATGAAATACCAATGCGTCATGGCATGTATTACCGTGACAATGAAAACGATAATCTGGTTGTGATCGTATTATGCTTGACGAGCAAAGAGATATGAAACTTGAAGTCGGTCTTTTTTCGTGGCTGCAAGAGCGAATTGATCGTAAGCTAGCACAAGGTATTATAGGAGCAAAAATATAAACTTGGTATTGGGATAATGCCGCTTGGTATAAATATACTGTATGTTAGTAGAGTACAGAGCAGTTTGGCACATGAACTTCACAAACGTAATTAAAGTTTTCTCGACGAAAGGATATCACAACTGTATTTGATGGCATTGGGCAATAGATTTTTCTGATATGCCGAATGCTGCTAAGTCAACGACAACAAAAGATACCTGATGAACTTAGTTTATATTTTTAGCAAATAATCCTTTAGCGTAACTGTTGCAGATAAAACAGGAAAAATATAACTAACGCGTTAAGAGATATTATTATGAACAAGAAATAAGAACAAATAACATTTGGACTGATCAAGGAGCGGAGTTTTAAAACAAAAACACTTGCAGCAGTCTATGAAACAAAATATCATCAGGAAAAAGTGTTAAAGTCGAATGATTTAATCACATGTTAAAAGGAAAGATCTATAGGCAACTCGGATTACAATGCCAATAAGCATAAAACAATTGGGATGTTGCTCAACGAATCAGTCAATAATCCCTAATGGTTAATGACAACATGTACCGAAGACATACATTTGAAGCTAGTGATCGTGGTAGAACATCATCAACAAAGAAAAAAGATCGTAAAAGGATTCTCTCCAAGCTGGTCAGAGGAAGTATTTGTTGTGGATAACATTTTAACAATAATACCCGTAACTTACAAACAAAAAGAGTTATCAGGATAATAAATTATTGTAGGTTTCTACGAACAAGAGCTGCAGCGGATAGAGCAGGATATATTAATCATCGAGCGAGTAATAGCAACAAAAGGTAAGCTAAGTTTGCTTTAATAGAGAGATTATAGTGACAATTTTAAAAATTGGATACCAACTAATGAAATAAAAAAAAATCGTTCATTAAATCATGTGATCCATAGAATCTAGCGATCCAATCACTATGAATCATTTCGTCGATATCAAATATTGTCTTCGTGTGAAGCGCAAAGCCTCTGCAACAGGTTAAAAATCTTAAAAAATTAAATTTTATATCTTTTAACAGCCATAAACTTCTTGCTGTCCATGATTCGTGAACGGCGTAAACAACTCCCAGAATATCTGATGCTTAGAAACAGTAAAATGAAACATTTTAATCTTTTTAGCGAAGTGACATTTAACATTGTACCATAATTTTGTTGCTACATGAACCTGTTCGTTTTCTAGTACTATGCCTAGTTCATCAGCTTTTTTATCATCGACGACAGGTCAAACTTGATACTGCTAGTAGTTTTTGAGATGCTTTGCATCTTGATTCTTCGAATCCTAATGTGATTCATGTTTGCATTCTGCAGTATCACAATCGATAACAGAATAAGGATCTGACAACCATTTTGCGAACAACAATGTTGTTTGAGACATTTTATCAAAACATAATTTTTATCTAATTACGATAATAAAAGACCAGTTGAAAAAATAATCATCAGAGCCAAAATTTTAAATATAAACCTGTTTTTCGAATTTGTCAACATATATTTATGAGCAAAGAAAAAACAGAAATATTCTAAGGTATATTAACTTCCGAAATACTGAAAAATATTTGTTCGATATGACAGGGATAGTCTTAAGAAGTGGGTTCACTATTGTCTGACATGAAAAGATCTCAGAACATTCTGAAAATTAATCTGTGAATAAACTGCTAGTAGGAAGTGCTTGGGGTCTTCAGCACCCTGCACTTGCATTTTGTGTTCATTATAAAATATGTACAGCTTTGTTGCTCGAGTTAATTTTGTAAAATAATTTTAGCTAGAAGTGGCTGTAAGAAATATGTTCCACAGTGACAGCAACGTGGTAGTCCGATTTGAACTAGAACAAGAAAATAATAATTTGATCTTGCTCAGCAATCCTTGAACTCGATAATATACTTCGACAGGGAAAGATATTTAAAAGAAACCTTGAATATATATGTCAATTGTTGCTTGAGAAATAGCGAGATAGCATATATTTTAAACAAACGAAAATTTTGACATTAAATATTTTTGATAATGCTGATTTATAGATTCCATCTGCAACGAGTTTTACTGATATTGAAGAAGTTAAAATGTCTTGTCGGTATTAGATCTTCATACTGTTACTTGTAAAAAAAAAACATTATTTTTTTTTATAAAACCAACAACGTTTTTGTTTTAATATTTCTGCTAAATCCTCTGTTGTTGGCCTTGTACAGATCATAAACTGGATGTGGTTAAAACTCGTCTTGCAACGACAAATTGGCGATATTATTATCAGTTACCTTATCATTCACATGATAAACTCGCATCCCAGCTAGAATATCATGATAGAAGAGACTATAATAAAATCTTTGACAAAACATTTCAGTATACTCGGTATTATCAACACCTTTCACTTTTATTTTATTACCCTCTGAAGTTCTAATTCCATACGACGAAGCTTTAGTTTCAAGAGTAATCACCATTCCCATCATATTTCCAGCATAGTATTTGTACTTTGGATGAACGTAGAATATCTCCTGCTCACTAACCGTTGGTTTAAGTCGCAGCAACGCTACTAATTTGCTGATCGTTACATCACATCCGAATCTAGTAGAATTTTAACTGAGACAGATTTAATGTTGTTATCAGATAATTTATTTCAAGAAATATAACAAATAAATCGACTACTACTCAGCATCAGGATCAGGTTAGAGATCTAATAAAATAATAGAAATATTATTTCATACTATGAAATATAATATATTGCGAAGTAGTGCGTATGTTGAGCTGCCAACTAAAGTAAAAATCTCGAAATATGTAAATGCGAAGAACAGTGACGATAGGTGTATTCAATAGGCTATAATATCAGCGTTAATTCTAACAGGACATCATCCTTATGACTTTCTTGTTGCTGAAAATCAAATTCCAAAATTTGAAAAACAAAGCAATCTCCTGTTATCAGGAGGCATTAATAACTTCGGAGTCGATAATGAATCACAAAAGATCTATCCAAGATATATCAGCGATCGAGCATCACAAACAATACATTTATTGTTTTATTAAATTCATTTCACGTAGAACAAGAACGTTAATGAGCTAGTTGGAGGAAGGTACAAGAAGCATAAAGAAAAATATATTTCTGTGTCAGATGCTGCACGACTATAAATCTCACCAAGTACTTGATGAATATCTTGAGTATTGCTCTCACGTGCAACGGATATCAGTCTGGCGAAAAGATCTCACAATTTAGAAATTACAGGCTCAAGAAGAAAGTGCCTTTTGTTATTTAGGCAGATTTCGAGTCTATCTTACTTCCAGTGCTAGGATCAGAAAATAACCCTGATTGATAAATCTTCGACACGAAAAATTTAAGAATATATACATCGTGGAGTAGCACATAAAGTCGTCTGTGCTGATCTTAAACGTTAATCAAATTTCAATAAAGATTTTTGTGGAGCAGATCCCACTGTCTGGCTTCTAAAAATCTTATTATTCTAAGACAGCAGCAGTAAAACAGCTGACAATAAAACAAGAAGCTGATTTTACTGCAGTAGAAATATATCGCATTTTTGAAAGGGCGCTTGATCAAGATTAAGAAAATTATCTCCGTCCAGCACCTAAAATAAAATACACCGCATAAGATTTTGTTCCTGTTGTCTTTCACAATTTCTGAGGATATGAGTTTCATATTATAGTTGAAGCCTTTGGAAATAAGTATCAAATACATCGTCTGAAAATTAACAACAACGACTAATAAAGTGCATCGCAAATAACACAGAAAAGTATGTCTGTGACACAAGGTAAGATAAGATTTATTGATAGTTTGTAGTTTATGGTAGCATCGTTGGACGAGCTTGTAAAAGGCTGCAGAAAGTTTGATAATTTGACTGAACATTTCGGTGACAAATCAAGCTTGCTCATACAAAAAGGTATCTTTCCATACGACTATCTTGACAATTGTAGTAGATTTGATGAAACAAGTTTACCTGGTAAAGATGAGTTTTTTCTCCGTTAAATCTTGAGCATCATCGTTGATAATTAAACTTATTCTAAATCAATATTGCAATCGTTTTACCGGGAAGACTGCAGTGATTATGCATCTTTACACAGATGTGTTGCTGCTCGCAGATATATTTGAAAATTTCGCAAATGTCAGCGCTGATAACTACGTACTCGGCCAAGATTGGTACTATTCTGCGTCAGGACTAAGCTGGGATACATTATTGAAACATAGCAAATAAAAATTAGAGTTATTAACAGACCCACGTATGTTCTGTTTCATTGAGCAGAGAATCAGAGTCACAATGAGTGTCATAACAAAAAATGTGCGAAGGATTATAATAAATATTTGCTCGACTATGATAATACAGGGTCGTCATGTTTCATAGCCTATCTTGTCAACAACACTCTCTACGGATATTATTTATCTGATGAACAGAGAAATTATGTAATCGAGGTAAATCTATCTCAAACAATTATGTTGATCATAAACTTGTTTCTAATCTGTGTGAGATATGTGTTGTACTAAAAATCTGAAACAGGCACTTGATCATACTAAAAAAAGTTTATCGAATTCTATAATTTAATCAGTCGAGTTGGATGAAAGATTATATTAACGTTAATACTAGCCGAAGAGCAGTTGCAAAAACGTAATTCGAGAAAATTGCTTTTCAAACTAATCAAAAACAGTGCCCAATGTAAGACCATGGAAACTATAAGAAATCAATATTGAGATCATTAATAAAGTGGAACATTGTAATAAATTTGTTGCATCTGATGATTATGTAAGTATGAAAATATTTAATGAAGATCGAGTAGCCGTTAAAAAAGAAAGACAGACTTGAAACTGAACAAGCCAGTTTATGCCGGTATGGCAGTACCTGGCATATCAGAGACTTTAATATACTGGTTCCACTGTGATTTTGTTAAGGATAAGTGGTCTGATTCAGAGCTGTGTTTTACAGACACTGACTCGCTAATGTACAAGATAGATTCTGATGATATATATCAAGAGTATTACAATTGCTAAGAATTAATTGATCTTTCAGATGCTCCAAAACAACAGTAGTTTTCAATGTGATAATAACAAAAAAATTGTTGGAAAGTTTAAGGATGAAGCAAATTTTATTCCTATCGTCGAGTTTATAGTATTACAGAATAAAATATATTGTTTTCAACTAGCTGATAATAAAGTTAGAAAAGGAGCTAAATGAATCAAAAGAAATGTAGTAGGTAAGGTGGTAGGATTCAATAGTTAAAAGGCTGCGTTAGACGGATTATCTGGTTATGTAGAGATGAAGGCAATAAGATCAAATTGTCATAAAATTGAGACTGATGTTATCATAAAATCTGGTCTGTTTAGTTTTGATGAAAAGTGATATTGTTCTGATTTGATTAGTACATTTGCTTCCAGATATAAAATGTCTGATTTTGACTTTAGCAATGTGGATGTTTTAGATTTCAGAATACAAAGAAAACATAACGAAAACTCAGTAATTGTTTATATTTCTAAAACTGAAAGTTTCTTCTTTGTGAGACGTTAAAATGAAGGAATTCTAACTCATTACCTACAACATAGTAACTGTTCATTATACGTAGAGCTAATGCGAACGCAACCAATAAGTGAGACAATTTGATAGCTCAAAGAGTTTTAAGTTTCCAGCGAGATTTATGATCTGTTTGAAAGAACGTTTTGTGCCTCTCATTTGCTCATTAGATTGTAAATATTAATTAAACCTCGGAAAATTATTTTTATTTATGTGAGCTCAAACTAAAGACAAAATCTCGATTTCGTGGCGTTTTTGATAGTTATCGAACAATTTATTAAAAATGACCCAAGTATCTTTCGTCTAGGAATAAAAGGTTTGCGTTAAGAAAATCGACCTTTTTGGAACTAAAGCCATTTACGTTGGGCCTTGTTCTAATGTTAGTTTGTAAAAGTTGATACATCATATCGAGGCTTTACGGGCCTGTTAATTTTGTTCCCTGAAACCAATTTTTCTAAACAAAGTAGAATACATAAATAACTCCACGGAATATTGCACACTAATTTATTCTTGTATGATAATATCGTTAAATACGAGTTTATTTATGAGATCAATCAATGACTCGCTTTTGGTTTGTATTGGGTTGGCTGTTTGTGGGAGTACAAAACAAGAAGGTTTTATAAGCACGAGGCAAATAGATCAAAGTAATTTCTCTAAAGCAACACGAAATAGACCGATCTATGTTTAATACAATGGTGGTAAAACGTACCCGCATCCTTCAGGTAAAAAACGTATTTCCAAAGGTAAAACAGACAGAAACAAAAAGTCATGAAGAATAAACGTTTTAGCGATAAGCAATGTGACTACCTACTCAGACGAAGAATTTTATCCTAATTTTGCCTATTTTTTATTCTGCCTTTAATTTTGCAGGATATAACAGAATATGATATTAAGAAGACGAAATATTCACAAAGTGTATTTCGCATTTCTACTTCTGCTTTGGATGTTTCTCTTCCGCCAGTATCTTCTTGGATGGAACACAACCGGTGACGCTATACTCCTTCAAAGTACTCCACAAAATCACATCGAGTTAAAGAACCAGATTGAAACAATGTTGACTGATGGGCTGTTCGAGACAACGGAAAGGGAAAAGATTGAAGACATCATAGATTTGTCTGATCAGTATTTGATGTCCAAAGTGTGCTCTCTCTCTCTCTCTCTCTCTCTCTCTCTCTC
>QKMX01352787.1:813-13360 GCA_003401595.1 Venustaconcha ellipsiformis
TTTCACTTACACACCTCCAACCTGGCTTTCTCTTTCACTTACACACCTCCAACCTGGCTTTTTCTTTCACTTATACAACTCCAACCTGGCTTTCTCTTTCACTTATACACCTCCAACCTGGCTTTCCATTTCACTTACACACCTCCAACCTGGCTTTCACTTTCACTTACACACCTCCAACCTGGCTTTCTCTTTCACTTACATACCTTCAACCTGGCTTTCCATTTCACTTACACACCTCCAACCCAGCCTTCTCTTTCACTTACACACTTCCAACCTGGCTTTCTCTTTCACTAAAACACCTTAAACCTTGTATTCCCTTCAACTTAAACACCTCCAATCTGGTTTTCTCTTTCCCTTACAGACCTCAAACCTTTCACTTACACACCTCCAACGTTTCTCTTTCTTTTCCTTGCACACCTCAAAACCTGGTTTTCCCTTTCACTAGCAAACTTCTAACTATGAATTGCCTTTCAGTTACACACCTCAATGTATCCCCTTTCACTTACACATTCAAACCTAGCTTTCCTCTTCACACATCTAACTTGTTATTCCATTTCATTTACACACAGGAAACATGCTAATGGTATAGCCAGCTATATGAATGCATTTTTTCTGTTTTCATGTCATTTTACTGTAAACAATTCACAAATGTAAATACAACTTTCAATGATATTGTTGTGATTCATTATTGTGAGTTATTAGGTTTGTAAAGACCAACATTGGACAAACATTTTCATGTAATGTTTAGAGGTGAATCTTTCTCTAAGTTTGTATTGGTATTTATACAATGTCCATATTGACAAAATTATGATTGTTTGCACATAAGACTGTTTAAGTAATAACTATTTTTACAACATGAAAGGTTTGCACTTGACTGATAACATCTTGTATACATTTTCCCTTCTTGTTTAAATATCACTGATTAAAATAAATGAAATTTATCCTCAGATATGTTATGAGTTTGCAGTCATAATCAATTATATTGAACTTTACAAAATGTGATATAAGTAACAATTCTATCACTGAAGATTTCTTCTACACTATTTGCCAGTGAAACTTACTGTGAGACTTATGGCCTGTCATGTAAACACAACAGCAGCTTTGTTATGTTTCATGCACATCTGTCAAAATGTTTTCATGATTATATAAATACTAGAATTTTACAAAATGTTTTTGTAAGTGATTAGCAGGTCTACATTATATATCTTCCTCATAATACTTCACACGATACTAAAAAAAAAGGCAAGGTGAGTGTTTTTTTATATAAAAAAAATAACAAAATCAATGCTATATACAATTTGGCGAATTGAAATTAAAAATCACCCATTGAACATGCAAACCTTAATATCCTTATATCCTAATTCTGATCATTTCAGCCCCAAATACCTATATCAGGACTGTTATCTAATAGCACGGATTGAGTCAAGAAGTAACAGTGCCATGCAACATGGTTCCTTACAAATCAACTAATTATAAACAGCAAATTGTAATAATTTATAACAATACAACCTGTACATATGCATTGAGTAATGGACAAATCTGCAAAGGAAATCATTTGTCCTATTAATAAACAGAATCACTGTCTAATAAATTCAAGACATGAAGCATTATCTTAGATATATTAATGAAAAACACAAAATAATGTCACCTCCTGGAGTATTGGTTTAGTTTCAAAACAACTATCAAAGATGCACAATAGCAGAATCAGCATAGATAGGACATAATAATGTTCTGAAACTCCAGACAATTTTGATATGCTAAAACAAATTTAAGCCACAAGGGACCAATAAGAAAGCTGATGAAATATTTCAAAAAACAGTCCTGGATCTTCTTGTGTCTTGCAAGATCTTGTTTCACTCAGGTCACTTCATTCACCACCCTAGAAGAAAAATGTCAAAGTTGAAATAGTAGAAAAACTATAAATGTGTTCTTGTTCGATAGACAACAAGAAACTATGCCCACCCACCCCAACCTAAATACATACTTTAACAAAAGTGTGATGTGGAGATAAATGGACATGGGTAACACTGTATACCCCCTTCCAGTATGAAAGAGATAACATAATGACACTACTTGCTAAATGTATCTACAGAAATTCAAGACAAGTCCATTTCCATAGGCATTTACTGAGATCCAAGACAAGTCCATTTCCATAGGTATTTACAGAAATCCAAGACAAGTCTATTTCCATAGACATTTACAGCAATTCAAGACAAGTCCATTTCCATTTGTATTTTTTTAACTGCTCACCTTCTACATTCTTGAGAAAGCCAAACATACTAAATTTGGTAACAAAAATGTTTACTTGTGTGTTCCAGTTAACATGTTTACATGACATCTTTAGGTGATATAAATATTCTTTCCATGGCCTCTGACCATAAGTGAACCATGTATCATGGATAGAAGGTCACTAAACTTGTCTCAGCACTGTCCAGATATACTCACATACTAACATTTATCTTTTTGGGTGAGGGTTAAATTAATTTTAATGATGTAATATTTACCTGTCTCTATTGTCTTGCTTTGCTAACCTTTTTGGGATGGAATTACCTTTTCCATTTTAGAAAATTTCACCCTCCCGTAGACCGAACATTACAGAAAGTCTAGAACAGAAGGTCATAGACCCTGCCATACACTGCCAAGAAATAGGGCCATGTGCAGTAGTCATCCTCTCTTTCAGGACCATGACTCCTTGTGGGACATCAGCAGAGGGAATCTCACAATATTGACAGTAAGTACTACACTGTTAAATCTTGTTTTATCCATCAAACTACATTGCAGAAATACATTACTTTTCACCAGTGCCTTGCTAAATTTGCCAGTTCTGAGTGAGGCTGATAACCTAAAAATACCAATGTACAAAACGATATGCTCACCCTCACAATGTAAGCTGGTGGCAGGTTGGACCACATTTTGTGTCATAACACTTAGTCCCAAGGCAAAAATGCCATCCCTCTGGTGCACTAAAAGACAAAGGAAGAAGTAGGATAAAGTAGCATCCTACTAATCTATTTAAATCCCCAATGACAAATGAGTTCGATAGGCCCAAGAGTAGCCCTAACTTTCTGGACTTAAGGATATGTCCCCATTAGGGACCTTCACGCTCTCATTGTAGTGGAGACAATTCACCTGGAAGTGTGGATATCTGTAGAGACTTTATAGTCGGAAAATATGCATCCTACCCTTTACAAGCAGCTAAATAGAACCATAAAGCACTAACTGGGAAAAAAGACTACTTTGATCACCCACAATGCAAATACGACTGAGACACGGGCTCTCAATAGACAGTGGAGTGACACCTAAGTTAAACATACTTCTCCACTTTGCATCATAGATCTCTGCTCTAAAATTTGTCCTGGCAGATTGATCACTTCTTGTGAGTCACGCATGAAGGCAGAGAATAGGTGGGCCATTGTGATGAAATCCTTTGCTGCAACAGCAGGTCTCTCCTCTGAGGTAATGACATGGATTGAGTAAATTACTGAACAACTATCAATGAGGTCACAGGGGTTATTAAAAAGAGCTGAGCAGTGGAAGTTGTGACTTTGTGAAGCACATGCAGAAATATTCTAAAAGGTATCAAGGCTTAAGTTAACAGTGTCCCAATCTAGAATGAATGTGTCAATTGCCTAAGACATTTGATCTGACACATAAAAATGGAGCTTGTTCACTCTCATTATAAACAACTCTACTTAGTGTCTGCCCCAAAGTCTATACAGATTCTGCTATGGACTAGTGCAGATATCAGTGTGGACTACTCCGCCCCTCCTGGACATAATGTCTGCCAGAAAAAAAATATTGCAAACCCTGTGGTTAATCCCCTCCAAGGCGGGCCAGCAAAGGAGATTCCAAACCTCCATGCAAAGAGAAAGAGTACTTGTACATCCTTGTTGCCTTAGGTATGCTACTATCGATTTGTTGCACAACAGAAACCATCACTGTATGATGTTTGATGCACACATGTAGAGTAAGAATACTGCCTGCCCAAATTTCCAAATTATTTATGTGAAGGTTAGCTTCTTACCCAGAAGCATGAGCCCCACCTTCCTTAGGAAAACAAAAAGGGGGGGGGGACTGCCATCGTCTACTGAACAACATGTGAAACGGAGCTTTGAATTAAGGTTAACTGTGATACTGCTAAAATTGTGATTACTTTAACAAATTTTATAGTTCCCAAATGTGTAAGGGCGAACATGCATCTTATCCATTTCAATGGGTCAGGAGCTTCTTGCCACCCACGTTATCGGTTTCACCTATTCTGTAACACCAAACACGGGAAAAGATCCAATACCTCCTGGGAAAGGACAGTAACATCCAATGAAAATGAGGCAAAAGTAAGGTCTTTCTTGCTGCCCCTGTATGTGTGGCAACTTTTAGTGGAGTCCTACGCTTCATTGGAGCAAAGACAACACACTGGACAACAGTCTCTGTACATTCACACACTTTAGGCTGGCATTATATGTATCTCACAAGATTTCCATATACCCACTCTTATTCATAATATGTGACATTATACTCTGAAAGATACAAATGTATACACAAACAAAAATCGGGAATACAAAAAGAGTAGGCAAAACTTACCCTAGCAGCATTTAGAGCAAGGCAGTAAAACATCCAAAAGGTTACAAGAAGAACAAGAGTAACTCTCAAATATGGACTGAGGAGACTAACACTTGATCAACAGAAAAATGGAGATGGAATGCCAAAAAAATATTTAAAATTGAAAACAAGACAATTTTGGATGAGCAAAATTATACACATCTAATGTGTACATTGTCCAAAAGAAAAAGCAAACAATATGATATATGTTGGCTGTGTTGCAAGAGTTAGGCTTGAATCCTGTGCTTTTCAATTCTGGTCCTTCAACATTATTTGAAGGAGGGACTGACTAATTTATCTTGGGTAGATTATATAACTCCCAGAAAAGGAAAGCAATGCAACTATAGCAGAAAATGTATTACTGCTCATAATTTTTTTAAATTACAAAAAAAGAAGCACACATACCCCTCCCCCCAACATTTCATGGGGGCAAAAGGTGCAGGGATTAGCAAAGAGAAACAGGAACAGTAGGCCAACATATATTTTTCTTGTTTGGCCTTAGGTATTTACACCATCATCAATAAACACACATTACAATGGGGAAGATCCTAATCAAAATAAATTCAAACATTACTTCAAATTTTTTACTCCTCATTTGTACTTGGTACAAATTTTGACTTTTAAAGAAAAAGACTTTTCCAGGTTTCTTTCAATAGTCCTCCTTGTAGTATAAAGAGCTAGTGTATCTTGGGTATCTTTAAAATAGGTTTTAATTCTCTTTATTTTGAGGTATGGTTGATGAGTACAATATGTTTGTAAAGTGTATAGCTTGGCCTTACTTTATATATGCATCTCTCAAAAGACCCCACTTTGACATTTTCACTTCCTGGACTTCAGAAGCAAATTGAATGCCCAAAAATAACTAGCCATTACCTTTTTGGGTTGTTTCTTTTATATTTTATATATTAAATGTATTTACAGAAGTTAATATTGTCTACTCCTGCCAAATTTGTTTCCCTTATTTAAATAACTGTTAAAGTCAATGTACTTTGGACCAGTTCAAGTTCATTTTTCAAGTACATGGACGCAGTCGTTATGATCACATGTGTGGCAGAATGTTGTTTCCCTAATACTACTAATATTTCTCAATTACGAGAGAGCAGCCAAGTTCACATAACAGCAGTCTTAATGATCAGAGGTCCGCCTCAGGCAGGGCACTGTTTCACTAATACCACGTGTAAAGAAAGTAAAGGGTATCAATTGCAGAACCCCTCTAGGCCACATATTCTGGTTATAAATAATCAGAGGGATTTTCAATTATCCTTATTTATTAATTATATATGCAGACATTGGTATGGAAAGAAGTATGGTGATAAAAAATATTCTTACTTTTGCATTTATTTTAGATTATTTGTTCAAATCATAACAGAAATAAAAATTTGTATACTGCTGCACAGAGTATATTTTTACTTGCACGACTGAACAAATTTGCAGGAGTTCTCATGCATCACTGTTTTCCAAGTAAATTCATAACAATTTTGTGTGAATCACGAGAATGCATGCCCTAGGAGCCTCTCTCTGTATGTTTTATATCACTATCCACATAATGTGATGTGTATAGTATCGTGACATGCAGACAATACACAGCTCAAGACAGATATGAGTGAGAAAGCTTGGTCAGATGCATTTTTGAAATGAGGTAGGGAGTTGAGCTGTTTCCATACAAGGATTATTCCATACAAGGAGAATTGAATTTGTACTTTGTGACAGAAAAATTCCCCAAAATTATTAATCAATAATAATGATGAGATCTGGCAGTTTTTGACAGACAGGCAAACATGGCAGTGCATTATAATGATCTTGTCAAAATGTTAAAAATCCAACAATTATGATTAAACTATATTTGTTGCAGTTCAGAAATTCTTTCTCATACTTACATCTTTCCCTCTTCGTAGTTTTAACTCTAGCCTGAAACAAAATAGAAATGTCCTACTTTAGACTTGGCAACATCCTAAGAAATGTAAAGACAAAAGTCTAAATAAAATCAAATTGTCAGGAAAGTGCAATATGTTATTCAGCAAAAATGAACCATCAATAGCCATCATTTAACTGATATATCTGTAGCATCTCTCATGGAATAAACACAAAAAAGTCAACTAGATTGCTGTCAGAGCAACCTGGAGAAAGCAAGATTCATCAAGCAGACACCACATATCAACAGTATCACTATAACATTGACATGTGCTCTCTGCTAGATGAATCTGATTTTCTCCAGGTTGCTGCAATAGCAACAGGTTTCTGATCATTGTTCTCAGAATATGTTGTGAATGTGTCATTTCATTTTTTATTCAAACTTTACATGAATTTCAGTTAATATTTTCAAAATTTGTACAACACTGTAAATTTTTTAGGTGGTTAGTATTACACGAGAATTGCACCTCTGATGTCACTGACACGCAAGTTGCAAAATTTGGATAGTCATGTCACTAGCAATGCAGAGGAGGAGTACCAACTCTAATTTCATCAAAGCTGTCATTTTGTCTCCTCCGTTGCTTGATTAAAGACATAACAATTGTTTATAATTGCAATTTCTGGAAAAATAAATCATCCTATCGAATTTATGCAGGTATGGCTTGATGTAAGATCATTTAAGTTTGCTACACCTGGTAGAAGCAGCTATCTTATGCTGACACCACATAATGCTAGCAAATTCCACCTATTCAGTAACAATGCACTATGACCACACACACACCAACATAAATGTTGAAATATCTCAAACTGGGTGGGAATGGTCAGGACTTTTTTGGGTACATACACATGTACAGGACTAAAATCAAGATGCCAATGTTGCAAATAGCTGTGGGCAAAGAAATGCTTTTAAAATTAATTTTGTTCTGGATTATAAATAAAAAAACTGCTCTACTATACTGTGTCAAACCAAACTTGTTAAATGATGATTACATAGGTATTTGTTTTTACTGAAATTAAAATGAGAAATATAACTACTCACACTCAACTGCTTTTTGTCCAACCTCCTGCTATCAGGACAACAATTTTCTAAAACTGAAGAGCTGCTGTCAGCTAAAAGGCAAGCCACATGCTGACCCTTAATCTGTCTTCTTACATATGGCATGACAATTCTTACATATGGCATGACAATTCTTACATATGGCATGAAAATTCTTACATATGGCAAAAAAATTCTTACATATGGCATGAAAATTCTTACATATGGCATGAAAATTTAGTGTACATTAGCCCAGACAATATTTTAATTTTTCAAGGATAATATTTATTTTACAGACCAAACCAAACCTGTCTGTAAAGAATGGAAGAATAACAAAATCAACTAAATTTGCATTTAATAAGGGCCATTTGCATAAGTAAAATAAAGAGAGCATTATATCTGAAAAATTTTTGCACAACCGTTGATCATGAAAACGTCTGTATTCGTAAATCTATTTTGATGTGTGCAGAGTACAAATACAATCTTGTAATGTAAAGCAATCAATGGAAATGCCTTCCTAGAATTCAACAACTGCTCATCTTTCAACTAACCTGTTTCTGTTTTTACTCTTGCTTTTTTTATGTCTTATTGCATTTTTGTTTATTTTTCCTGAATGGTTCTGTGTGGATCCCTGACTATCACTGCCATTTGAGAGTGGTCCGTGTCCATTTGTCTGGCTGTTTGGTGTGGTGGCACTGTTCTGATTGTTTTGAGAATCAGGGCTGGATGGGGCTTCTCCTCCTGAAAAAGGGAGATATGCTCAAAAATAACCCAATGTTTAACAAAATATGACAACTAAAGCAAGTTGGTCTTTTATTAAAAAACCCAAAATATTTAAACTGGATCAAAATTACCTCTTACTTTTCACCACTAATCAACTATATTCTTCTGAATAAATGCACATGCCACAATACACTACTTCCAGCTAATATACATGTAAAATTGTCTACTTTATTCTTGCAACAAAAATTTGAAAAAAGAAAGGTTTCTCTTTTCTTCACAAGGCAGTTTCTTGCTGATTTCTGCAGTCCATGTACATGATAACTGTAGATAGATTTAAACAAAACAAAGTATAAGCTGTTGTTCTTTGCCATGTGGCCCCTTTGTAATCCTACTCAATTAACACAGTCCAATATGCACATGAATAATTTTCACAAATTACTGAAGTGTGATTAGGGTCCAATATGCACAAGCAAACTTGATATCAATAATGTCTGTCAAATTTTTGGGGCAAATTACCATAAGCCGTAGGACTATTTGCATGGAAATGTGTTTGCTCTACCAATCTGGCTATAAAATTGAATTCTGTCCAAACTTGGCATGTCCAGATGGTTATGAACTAACACTAATCTATCCTTAGACATACTTCAGTATAGTTTTCATATTTTCTAATGTATTGTTAAAATTATTGTCATATATTTCAATTTAACAAACAAGTACTTTGGAAGATTTACCATAAATGCTATTCAATACATGCAACCGCAAAATGTCAAAATTGGGATTGGCTGATGAACAAGTCGGACCTATAATTAAGTACATGTAATTCAATTTAACAAACAAGTACTTTGGAAGATTTACCATAAATGCTATTCAATACATGCAGCCACAAAATGTCAAAATTGGGATTGGCTGATGAAAAAGTTGGACCTATAATTAACTACATGTAATTCAACTGCTGCCTCTACTATTGCACCATTTCACACAAAGAAAGCACATGGTTTTATATAGATATATTTATAAAACTCACTTTTGTCAGACACCTGATCTGAAATTCCTGAGACAGCCTGTAATAAAAAAAAAGAAAAATAGAGAAAGCACTTCCTCAAAAAGAACATCAAGAGTTTGCAGTTTTGTTTCACTATAATATACAATAGAAAATACAGAAGTCAAAAGAAAGAACTTGGTGATGTCTTGGGAACAGCACTCAGCTTTCATTTCATCATCATGATATAATATCTTTAAAGTACCATCAAAAAACAAACAAAAATAGAGAAACATTTTTCCATTAAAACTTTCTTCTATACACATTAAGAACACCTTCATATAACTAATACTCTCTGCATCTGCATGTACATTCTTTGACGAGCATTTGAACATTTCACAGCAATTTTCAACATTCCATTTTTGACATCCAAGAAGTTTGCAATTATTGCATATTTATTATATACTTATTTATGAAATATACAGACTTATTGGTTTTCATTTCTATAGTTTCATGTGAAATATAAAATTCCCCATCATGCCATTGTGACATTGGATTGATTGTGCCCACAAAAGTTGTACTTGCAGCAACAAAAGTACTTTTTGAAGTAGAATAAATGGAAACTGCCATTGATTACAGACATAGAAATTAATCTTTGATAAAGAAATCTGAGCAAAGGCCATTCATGTATCTCATATGTTATCTCTCCATATTTCATTGATGAGAACAACAATAAACACACTACGATGCATTGGTTCATTTACAACAAAAGAGAGGGGGGAATGAGAGTTTAATACGTTAAACTTCAATTCTGGCGCAAGTCTGATACATAATAAAAAGAAAATTTTCTTTTCCTATGTTAATACAAGATATATTTCATCATGTGGTATGAGAAACATGAACTTTAATGAGTGGTGAAGCTGCTCATTAAAATATCACGTTTTTGAACCACATGATGAAATATATTTGGTAATAATATAGGAAAAGAATTATCCTCTATATATTTTATTACAAGAATTAGTTGAACTATAAAATCACATCTTTTCCAAATCATAAACTTGCATCTTGTCCAAACCATAAAATCAAATCTTGTCCATAAAATCACATCTTGTCCAAACCATAAATCATATCTTGTCTAAACCATAAAATCACATCTTGTCCAAACCATAGAATCACATCTTGTCCAAATCATAAAATCACATCTTGTTCAAACCATAGAATCACATCTTGTCCAAATCATAAAATCACATCTTGTCCAAACAATAAAATCACATCTTGTACAAATCATAAGATCACATCTTGTCCAAATTATAAAATCACATCTTGTCCAAACCATAATCACATCTTGTCCAAACCATAAAATCACACCTTGTCCAAACCATAAAAATCACATCTTGCCCAAACCATAAATCAAATTTTTGTCCAAACCATAAAAGAACATCTTGTCCAAGTCATAAACTCACATATTGTCCAAATTATAAAATCACATCTTGTCCAAATCCATAAAATCACATCTTGTCCCAACCATAAAATCATATTTTGTCCAAATCATAAAATCACATCTTGTTTAAATCCATAAAATCATATATTGTCCAAATCATAAAATCACATCTTGTCCAAACCATAGAATCACATTTTGTCCAAATCATAAAATCACATTTTGTCCAAACCATAAAATCACATCTTGTCCAAACTGCAGCAATCCCTGACAAAGAAAAAGATGTCACTGTAGCTCTAGATAAGCATCATACTGGTATATTTTATGTAACTTACAAAAGTATAAAGAAACATCAATATGTTCAAAATAAACAAAACAATTTGAATTTCAAAGCATACAGCCCAAAATTTTCAACAGATTTCTCCTGCCCTAAGTAAGGTCCAACTACTATGAGAGCACTTTTTTTTAAAATCAATTCCAACTAGGATACGTTCTGGCTGTTCCATGCACTTTTAAAATGATACATCTACTTCATCCATGAGAAAACTTGCTATAACAGAACAATACAACTGAACACACCCTGAATTAATCTTGACCACTAAGATGCTTGATACATTTTCAGAAGGCACAGTTAACATCTGGATGATTAAGAGTCTGGTAGTGCAAGTTTGTTTTTGGCTCACAGAGTACCTGATTGAATTCCAAAAGACATAAACAGTTCTAAACTAGTGAGAAAAATAATCTATTACATTTTTTATCAAGAGTTGTGTCACTGACAACTGGACAAAACATTTTCTGCATAAAAATTTATTAAAAAGTTATTATAAACCAACTTTAGCTAAACAATGTAAAACCAAAGAAACATGTGCAATATACTTACAGCTGCTGATGTTACAGATGACTTTGAAAACAATCTGTCAGCATCTTTAAACTTCCTGTTTCTCTTGTCTGATTTACTGTTTGTACTTCTGGAAATGAAAGTAATTCAATAATTTATGAGAGTATTGTAATGTTTTGAAGTGTACTAGATATCAGCATACATTACAAACTGACAGTACATACAGTTCAGTTTTATTACATTCTCATTTTTTAACTCCAGAAACTTTACAGGGTCACAATCATGCATTATTTATCGATGCTACACAGCTTTATTCTGCAGTGTCTTAAAATAGTATTCTGCATTATGAGTTACTTTGCAAACATGTACACTCAGGTTGTAGACGCTTTGGGTTGATTAGATTTGTTTGTGAAACAAGCTGTTTCATCCTTTTAAAGTAGAGATGATAAAGTTAATTATATGGACAAGTTTACTGATTCACAAAATGAAACATTCAACAAGCAAATGAATGAATATTTTATTCACAATGTCAACAACAAAATGTTAGAGATGCAGTAACTGAAAATAACATTCTGATCATTTAAACCTTTAGAATAAATATTTCATAACCTTTTGCAAACAGAAAGGTTCAGTCTATGACTAGTACTCCCTAGGGTCTATAAAAATAGCATAGAAAAGCATGTTGCAGCCAAGGGCTGTTTGCATATTTATAAGAGATGTAGTATTTTACAAGTCAATCAAAACACTAAATTAGAGAAAAAAAATGAAACTAAAGGTTTTGGTAGGAAACTATGAGCATCAAAGCTAATAAACCAAGATGATGGAACAATATTACTTCTGCTGGCTAAATGCACAGTCACACAACAGCTGCTTTGAAATTTTCCCCATTTAATTTTTATTGATACAAGGTTAGGCTAGCAATAGAAGGCATACACTGCATGATACAGGTCATAAGATGGGATCCCTCCAACAGCGAGCATGAAACTAAAGGAATATAAACATGTCTTCTTTAGCTGGTAA
>QKMX01352796.1:7636-23239 GCA_003401595.1 Venustaconcha ellipsiformis
AATAATAATAATAATAATAATAATAATAATAATACTTATAGTTTTATTATTATTATTCATATGCACGAATATTTTTTGTTTTCAGGAATGTAATTTGATTTCATTGAATTCTGCATTACTATTAAAATTTTAAACAACAGTTGTATCATAAAATCTGAACAAAATTTTCAAGACTGAAATGCATTTATGCATTTATGGTGTATGCAAGTGGTTTAGGAATAGTATAGTAATCAATCTTATAATGGCTGTTTAAACTTGGTCCTGGTTGCAAATAAATCAACAATAAACAATAATTAGAATAAAATTAATAATTGTGTGTGTGTGTGTGTGTGCACGCACACGTGATTTGGAATTTTATCGTAGCTTTAACAATTTTGCAATCTTATCGCTATGATGTCTGCTGTGTGGCAGTTTATATTGACTGCCTTACACAATCAGCATGATGGTCATAGTGGGTTAACCTTCCAAGAGAAAATTAAACCCGTACTCACAATTTGTTTAGTAGATTTAAGCCATCAATGAGAAATGAGGAAATCCTGTCATAATGGATTTTTTTTGTCGGCTTAATGCCACTTTTCAGCACATGATGGGATATACATGGTGGCCAATATAACTAGTGGATGAAGAGCGTAAAAAATCTCAGAACCACCAATCTACGGTAAGCTGCTGGCATGGTTTCTTAAATACCAACTTTGATGCAGATTTTTGCATGCAGCTTGTGATGAAGCTCATCATATTTTAATGCCATTAACAGGGTTGTACTTATGAAACAGAGTGGTGCATTTGTTTTATCAGAGGTAGGTAAGTAGCTAATTTTACTAAAATGAAACTTACCTGCATCTGCAACCATTACAAATTTTAGCTCCTTAAAATTTGATCTCCCTTTGGACAAAATCACGAAATTTTATGTCTGCAAATATAACAGACTATATAATATATAGACATATGTCAGTTGCCTGTTTGTCAGAGTCAAGTTTTAACATTCTTACAAGCTGTTTGTGACCACAATTATGTAATACTTTCGACTTTGCCAAGAGATAATTTTGGTCAGCAGCCCATTGTGTTTGCTGACTAAAACAAGATTTTTACTGATAGAGTTTTAACGACATGTAGCAATAAGTTTATAGGATTAAGGCATGTATCCCCAAAGCTAAACATTGAAAACATGTGCTTACATTTATATTCAGCTGATGCATGTACATTACTCAAGACTTCAAGTCTGAACAGGACATAAATTGACGGCAAGATGAATAGAAGGATAGAACTTAAATCCCATGCCAAATACAAAGGCAAAGGGAGGGGGGGGGGCAGGAACAAAGTAGTAAGCCTGATTTATTAGAAATTGTTTCATCTTTTTTATTTCTATAGCATTATCACAATAGCATGGGTAAGTGGGTTCAGATTATATACATCTTGAGCTTTGGGTGACATGAACAAAGAAATACACAATGAAATTACCATGGTTACAAGGAAATTGCTCTGCTTTGTGGGTACACATTACAACAGATGAAACAAAACAGAGGTGGAACACATTATAACACCATACTGCAGACTAAAACAAATTCGACACAACAGGACACCATCAACAAAAAACCCCACTTATGTACTTGATCTACCCCATGTACAACATGTATCTTTGAAAAGCTGACCATGGCCTGCTATCATATAATCCACTGATTAGATTTTATGCTATTCATCTGAGATCATAAATACTGTATATACTCATTTATAAGTTGGATCCAAACTACACAGACAACGATATGCCATTGCAAATTGCACAAGCAGATATGTGTCTATGCCATTAATTGCTGTATCCAACATATCAACAAGTATATATTGAGAAAACAAAATGTTTTAAAATGATTTAAAATAGCAAGATGAAAGAAATTGCTGGGAGAAAAATATTTAATGGAAATTAAAAAAAAGGAAGTTTTCAAGGTCAAATGGTATCAAACATAATTTTGACATGGTAAATTATTAACTGTATCCAAAAGAGAAGTTATTTTTTCCTTGGGTACTCCATACTTCCCAAACATTTTTTCAAACTTTTTAAATAGTTTAATTTTTAAAAAGTTAAAACCTATTATAGATCAGTACTCTTCTCAAAAAGTCTTTGCTTTCTCTCAGTAGTAAATATTCAGACATATTCCTGGGTGGATGTTTATACAACCCTGGTACTGTGAATATGTTCCCTCCGATTTAAAAGAATCATATGCTGGTACTAGCAGAGCATAGTTGACTCAGAAGTCAACTGACCTAATGACCTTGATATTTGGTCATGTTATACAGTCTTACATTAAACTTCCTGTGTTGAAACATTTTTCTTATTAGACTCACCATGACCTTGACCTTTTGATCCCATTCAGATTTCCTTCTTACACTACATGCAAGCCATCTACGCAATGCAGTCATTGTAACTAACTCTAAAACAAAAGTTACTGTGTAATGCAATGTTTCTTTGAGTCACAATGACCCTGACCTTAGATCTTTTGACTCCAATAGAAATAGGTTTCCTGCTTATAAAGTGCAAGCTCTCTACAAACCCTGATCAAAGTGAATGGTCCAGAACTAATATTATGCATAAGAAAATTTTATTCTTTCAATCACAGTAACCTCGTGTTTGAACTTTGACCTCTAATTCAACAGTCTTCTTTCTTACCCAAAGTACACATTATCCATAATCTTTGGTGAAGGTACATGGTTCAGAATAGAAATTTATGTGCAGGAACCATTTATAGTTTTTTTTACTCAAACACAAGACATCCACAAATTTTGTTCCAAGTCTGTGATGTACATATGCTGTAACTGAGCATAAATCATTGTTGTTCTTCCAGAAAGTGACCTTGACCTTTAATCCTGAAATTGATAGGCTTCATCCATGCCTGAAATGCAAAGATACGGCCAAAATCTGGCAACAGTAGAGGAGAACTAGAGTTACTGTGTGGAAACAAAATATAGAACAAGAACGAATGGACACATGCCATAAAATGATATTCTCCTTCATTGTGGTAGGTATACAAAAATAGAAAAGGAGTTCCACTGTTTTGGAGTTAACTGATTGTTTCAAATATCTTTATTTCTGAACCTAAAATAACTTTAGAAGCATCAAGCATGACATAAATATTTAATTCTTCATTAGTTACCTGTTTAGATAGTATCAATTAGATTTCAAACGTCTTTTAAAATCAGGTGAAGTACTAGCATAGACAAAAAATTAACTCCATAAAAAACAACAGTTCAACTGATTCAACAAAGTAGCTTTAAAAAGTATCCCTTTCTCCAAGACTTATATTTGTAATAAAATGCAAGAAACCATACCATGCGAACTGTTATACACATCAAATAGATGTTGCAAACACATGAAAATAAGAATAAAAAATATGGTTTCCGATTTCTTATCTTTACTTGACATGTACACAATATGTACACTAATATAAATAATGTTAACATGAATAACACTTGTGATCACATAGTTACCTCCATGTTTACAGAACAACATGTACATTAACAATTAGAAGTAACATGTAAGCTGTGTTGAAGTAGACAATTTTATGTTGGCATATAGATGAACAAGATACATGTATATGAGAATGAATGATATATGCAATACATCAGATATAACAGGAACTGCATACTGTCAAACTATTTGTTACAATTGCAAGAAATGACTAAAATTTCAACAAATTTATACAAATTCAACACCAATATTCTACAAGTTGTCTAATATAGTAACATAAACTCTGTAAATGCTATCTGATGTTATGAAGATCAAAAACAATCTCAATAGGAATCTTTTTAAAAACTCTCAAACACTTCATACACAGAAATTTCAAATGGTTTTTTTAAAATGTCTATTAGAAATAAACATTTTGTTATTCTTGTTGTAAATGTTATTTCAAATTCAAGCTATTCCTGATATCTGATGTATTGTAAGTGATATGCCCTCCTAGATTTGTCTCAAAGACCAATAAAAACATTATCCAACAATCAATAAATTGACCTCATACTAGTGAGAACATTTCAAAATTGCACAAGCTTAAGATATTTACACAACTTAAGATCTAAAGATATATAAATACGTTACTTTTCCTTTCAGGATGTCAACAAAATCTTTAAATAAAATTTTATACCACTATTTGCTTCTGCAAATTAAATTGGTAATGCTTTAGGAACAACCAAGTAGTTTTACAGTTTTTATATCAGACTGGTTCTCTACCTTGTTCTTTGTGGAATGGCATTTTCAAACCAGACTGATTCCATATCTTTTTCAGGTGCATGTGTTTGTTCTAATATTGTTAAAACTTGATTTAACTGATATGAAACAATTATCCTCTGGGATACAAAACATCAAATGCAAAATTATTTTCCTCATGATTCAAGCTTTTGAATTATTCTTAGTCATAGAGATCATACTTAAATTCGCGTACAATTTGGGGTTAATTTAAAGACTGGGATACAGTCAATTTGTTGACAGTTTGGGGTCAATTTATAGACTGGGATACAGTCAATTTGTGTACTATTTAGGGTCAATTTATAGACTGGGATACAGTCAATCTATTGTCACAGCTAACTCCAAACACACAATGCATGTTTTCATCTTACAGGCAATCATCACTATAATTATTCAAATAACAGTCCCTTTATTGCAGCATTGATGCATGGAATCAGAATCTAAATATATCTGACCGTAGATTTCTTACCTTAGTCAAAGACCTAGGATCTATGCTATTCTTGATTATTGGGCCTTAATTTTACGAACATAATTTGTCAGGAAAGGCATTTCCACAATGAACAGATGACAACAATGTACCACTCTGCATCTGAAATGCAAGACACTAAATAAACAAGACATGCATGCACATGTATACTCCATGATGCACTATCCTGTACTTCAAATAAATGTTGAAATGCAACAATACCATGATAAAATTTCACAAAACATGACTGAATTTTGAAGCTTTAACACACTTAACTGGTCAAACTTAATTCAAACCTAAATCTCAAGCAATTAGTTTCTTGGGTACATTACAATGTGTTATGTAGTGCCGAGGCAATTAGAAGTGAATACCCCAAGACACACCACAGCATCCTAACCAGGTTAATCAGAAACAGATTGGAACATGCAACCTTTGGACTGAGTCCAGCACATTAAACAAACAGCCATTACAACTCCTTAGTAAAATCCAGACCTAAAAACAATGTTCAGTATTCATCCCCACCCAAAGTTTGTGACCCAAGGGTCATACTGAACAATCTATTATAAATGTGGTATCTTCCTGCCAGGACTTCATATATAAAGCTTGATAAGAAAATATTTTATAATTGCAACTGAAATTCTTGTACATTAGAGTTTGTAACCCCTCCTCCTTTTTACAGATTGTTACCCCAAATGGCACAAAACTACATTGTTTTGCAAATTTCACCCCAGCAGCTTTGGAGATGAGGCAAGGGCTGTTCCATCAGAACATACATGAGACCCAGGGAAGGCACTTTTATGGTAGGTACTCACCCATAAATGCAATTTAGAATTTTCTAACCATTTTAATATGAACTCTGTGAAATCAGATTACCTTGGGATATGTTTTTCAAAAACGGGCCTTTCCTGGGTACCATGCATGTTTAAATGAAATACCCCTCATGGACTCACAAGTGCAACATAATATCTCCCATAAAAGTATGAGATAATGAAAAACACTTAAACAAATCAGGAACTTGTATGCTGACAAGCATTTATATTTTTCTTTCAAGCAAAGATTTACACATCTTTATGGCTAAAAAATAGACAGAAGACTATTCAACCATGAATAATGTCCCCACTGCATTAAAATGCTTTTGAATGCAACATAATCGTCTAATCACAGCAGCTCATTTGGTTATTCCGAATAACTTGGTAACATTAAGAGTAAACATGTCCCTAAAAGTTACAGATTTAAAACTTAATTGCTTATATGATGAAGCATATGATCTTCAGAAAATTAAATTAATTAAAAAAATTAACCCGACTAACCTATCCATGCTGGCGAGCTGCAGCAGTTCTATCGTTAGCATGTTGCACCTGAATCCCTGCCACAAGATTGACCAAGGTCAGCTGCCATAGTGTGCCCTTGCACAAGGCACTGATTTGTCTCAGCAAATACCTTCACAATCTGTTTGCCATGAAGCCCAAACTAAATGTTATCTATGCAATACCTACAGGCAATCATACCCTATATTCGTCAACATCTTCAACTTTACATCTAGATCTAAAATATTTGATTAGTCAAAATTAAATCAGATTCAAACTTCATACAGTCAAAATTACAGGATTCTTTAATGCAAGTGTCATTCACAACCTGCTGGTGAAACCTAACCTAGATGCAGTACATGTTGCATTTAGACCAACCTTAATGCAAGTCGAGCAGAAAGTTCAATCTCTAACCATTTCAATGTAAATTATGTAGCTATACTGCTTTATGCCTTTCATTATTTGTAACTTTTAAAAAAAATTTAAAGAATTTTTGAACAATTCCCTTTCAAAGGATGAGTATGGTGTTGCAGGCCAATTCATTAATTAGCAGTAACATGTATAAAATACTTAAGAAGAGTGCAACCTCATCGATAAAGGTCAAACTTTATTGCTCTAACAAAAGTTATAGTGTGGAAGAACTGAAAGCACAATGTTTTACTTATGGAAAAGATTAACCATGTTAGAGATTACAGGATAAACATACTGCCAAAAATGTTTTACTTAAATATAAAAACCATCATCAATGTTTGTTTTGTTGTTGTCATTTTTACGAAATTTATTAAGTCTGACCAGTTAAATGTGTGATGCAGCCTAGAGAGCAATCAAGTCTTAACTCAAGTCTGAGATAGTTTTACTATCAGAAGTGAGCATCCCAAAATAATGTTATTCATGATTAATAATGCAAAGTATATATAATATATTCATATAGATCTCCATAAATTGTATGGAATGAGATCAGCATTGGTCTGAGGTTTGTTTTTCATGTTAATATCTGCCCCTTTATGCTTGTCTAAGTTTTAAAACAGAAAATTTAAATTTTATCTTCAACTTTATTCTTTTTTCTTAATTCATTCACATTATCTTCATCATGCACCATTATTTTTCAAACTGCAATTAAATTGGTGAATCATTTAAATTTGTGTAAAAAATAAAGTTGTGAATCATGCACAAAATGGAAACTGATGATATCTCAAGTAATTACCAATATTTCAAAACATCAGAAAATTGTATAACCAACAGAATAGGTCAAGTCTTGTAGAAGAAATAGGACAAAACAAATAAAACTGATGTTACAGAAGAAGTTTATTTTGGCGAATGAGATATGCTTGTGGAATATAGCATAACGTTTCAAAAACTGCACATCTCTTTCTCAGACTGCTTTAACACAAACACACATTCTTTCTCTCCCCATTTTCTCACATTTTTCTCATTCTCTTGTTACTTATGTAAAATGATCAAGGACTTGCCTTGATGACCTATGTAATCTGAGATCAAATTAATATTAAACTACATACATCAATATGTTCCATTGCACAGAGATAATTTCTTACTACAAAAATAGGCAGTCTTATTTCTGTACAGTGTACTGCTATATGTACATGCAACAACAGCGGCTTTTTTTTAATACATCTAACATACAGTTAATAAGCATCTGTACACACCTTTATATGGCATCATGAATATAATACTGCAACTCTCACAAAGGTACTTAGATGGGAGTAGGATTGAAAGCAAAGGTAAGTAAAGAGAAGGAAACAAAAATTCTACATGTTCATAAAATGAATCCATATACAATGGCTCATGTATGTAGTACACATTACCTAGCTGCCTTATCAAGAGATTTTCTCATAACAAAGTACTATGGCATATATCAGTGTCTCTATCACTCAAAATTAAGTCCCTGATAAACAAAAGAAATCCCCATTTTCACTATTAAGAATCAGTCAACAAATTGGCAAAACATGTTGAAGATGAAAATTTCTACAAATGCCAGATGAAACGTGTCCAGCACACAAAGGAAGATACAAGATTACGATCTTCTAAAAATCTATCTAATATGCAAGCATAAAATGAGTCAATTACCTATCAATGATACAATATGTAAGACTAAAGATTTTCCAATAATGAAATTTATACAATTATTCTTTACTTCCTTCAAGATTTCCTTCCAAGCTAACTTTAAAACAAAGATTATATTCCAGGGATGATTGGATTTGTTGTTAATCCATGTGGAATTTCATTGTTTAATTCCCAAATACCATGAAATAAAAACTTAACAAGAATGCCATACACCAAGTAATTCCAGTTAGAAAAAGAACTGTGATCAAGGTTAAAACTTTGATCATAAATCCAAACTAGTGTGAAGGAAAACATTAAAGATATTCACAGAAATCATCTAATCCAAAAAAAATGCAAGATCAACATGAATGTCCGCATAAATCCCCGTGAAGATAATCCATAAAGAGTGAAGACAATAAAAGAATGTCACATCTACACTCAAAATACACACATTTATATACATGAATTTTCCATTGTATGTCAGTCATAAATACATATAATTTCCTCAAAAGAAGTAATTCCAACACAATGGGAATTAAAACTGGACACAAGACCTCTTAGAAGTAAAATAAGCTCAGCCAATGCTGTCATTTATGCATGAAAAGTTTCCAAAATTTCCACAGAAACTCCATTGTCTTTAAAAATATCAGTACTATGTAAAGCTAGGGATGATTGTTTTTAGTCAAGTTCTGACCGATGATCTATGGTTTACGAAGAACAACTGGCTATTCCTAGACTGGCTGTGCAGCATTTTGTATATTTGAATGCAGTGCAAGAATACAAGTATTCAATCCATATTTTGAGGGACTTTATCATCCATTTTCTTTGTTGGAACAGGAAATGTCTATGTCACATACATGCATGATACATGTTCCAACGGACCTGTTACGTGATTCAGTGTCTTGCAGAACTCTAAAGTGGAATCTATCAGTTGTATTCCAACACTATTTGATCCTTTGATAAATCCAATCGTTGTAACCTGTCTTCAGTATCACATTTTGGAAGAAGCTTTTCTACAGATACACTTTTCCAAATTCTCATCCTGAATTCAAGCAACATCTTCAACCTGATGTTATCCTCATGTACCACAGCATTCATTATCTTCAAATGAATCAAAGAAAACGTCTTCAAGCTATGGTGACCACATTCCATCTCTTTGACCCACTGTTATTCAATACTCACAGCAGAACTGGTTTTCTCGAATCAGCTGACACATATCTTCAACCTACTGTTGCAATGATGATTATAAGGTGGGCCAAGTCCTTGACTTGATAATGAAGGTCAAATCCAAGTCGACTCAAGGTACTGTGAGAGAAATCACATGGTGGAAAGATGTGAACAACATATGCAGGCTGCAAGTGAAAGAAAGAAAGTTATAAGGTGTGGGATGTCAGATGTCAAAGACACTTAAATATGTACAAGTTACCAATTGTTTTTTTTATTGATTACACACACACACACTGTAAACTTCTTGAAAACATACGCTTTCTTAGAGTTGCTACCATCCATCTACTGTGGGTGAGGCCACCAAAAGAACAATTTTTATACATACTTGTAAGTTGAGTTCATGCAAATTGCACAATGTACTGCAAGATCATGCTCTATGCTGTTTGTTCAACTGATTAATCCTTACAAACTGCATAGACTAAGATCTCCTGTGCATTATGCCATGGCAGATCTGGGTCTGTTAAATTTGCAGTTGGACTCAACTTCTAAGAGTACATATGATACACAGTAATGAAATTAATTGTGACTACTGTGAGACAACTGTCAAGATTCCATACTGGCATGCAATGCAACCTAGTTTCATATTTCTAACTCTATGGACATTGTGCAGAAAAGAGAATGAAACTGATCAGTGACCTTGACCATGAAGATAAAACCCTAACAGTATTCCATTAGATTCCATCAAAGAGAAATGTAAGTGTATCATGATTCATCTCAAATGACTTTTAAAATATCGAGCATGAAAATAGGACACCAAATGGGGACAATACAACCCATCTTAGTGATAAAAGATAACAGTGGCGTGTGACCTCGACCTTGGAGATAGAAGCATATTGGCCAATGACATTAAATTTAAATATAGGATTCCTAGATATAGGACATTACACATTCTAATGATAATGTTCAAGTATACCAAGTCTCATCCCTAACTCTTGAAGTTCTTTAAAAAAAAGTTAGACTTATAACATTAACCTGTGTCCTTGACCTTGATGGGATAAAACTTCTAAGTATACAAAGTTCCATTCCTTAATTTATAAAATCTTTTGTAAAGTGTGATGGAAACCTTAAAATATTAAGCTGTGACATTTAAAACATGATCCTCAATGTAGTACAGCACAAAACTTGTAAAGTATACAAGTATATAAAATGTACCCCTTACGTAGAAATTGTAATGGAAAACTTGAAAATATTAAGGCATGAGCCTAAACCTTCAAAACTGGATACAAAATTTAGTATATCATACACTGTCTGATGATGATGTGCAGGGTTTCATACCTTAGCCTCAAAAGCAATGTTGTTGGCATTGAGAGTACTTGAAATATTGACTGTCACCATGATCTTGAAGACAGTATGTGGTTTACAACATCCCTTCTCATAATGATATGCAAGAATACCTTGTTCTATAACTTGATCTCAAATGACTTGAAAGTTAAAAAAACAAAACATAGTGTGCAAAAACTGAAACATACTAATCCATGACTTCAACCTTGAAGACAGGATCTGAAATGTGGCCAACAACACACTTTCTAATGATGATATATGAATATTAGAAGTTTCATCCCTTAATCTCAAATGTCCTTTAAACTGATGGACATTTAAAAAGATATGCAGATACCATGTCCACCATTTCATTCACAAGAACACAGTAGACAATAAGGCAATGTATAAATGTACATATAAATAAGTTCACCTAAAAATGTATGGCATCATCTTAACTCCCTGCTACCTCCACCCCCTTTAGCATGTTTTCCCCCCACATTAACCAATTATAACAAAATGAGTTTTAGAATATATTAAAGAATACACTGTCTCATTTAAAACACTCACTTGCATGTTCCGGTCAGCAACATTGACAATCCCAGCAGCCTGTTTAGATTGGAGGTACTGTATAAAGCCACCAGACATGGCTCGAGTTTGCTGATAAATATCTGTGTGGTCATGACCACATGGCAGCGCCAAGAGCATGCAGAAGTCTTTCTCCATCTAAAAATAACAGAAATCTTATATGTAATGTATGTATCAATATAGAGTGGGTTAGTGCTAAACTGTTTATACTACTTACTGGTATTAATTATCATTTCTTCAGATGTCTTACATGAATCCATATACAAACAGTATAGACAGACACCTGCCATCATGTGCCTGCAGATTAGGGACAAGTGTTCTTTATTCTAAGCAAGATTTTTAATCTCAGATCTGCCATCACATTGCAAGTAGATCTGGTAAGACTCTGTTCCATTGATGCAAGATGTTTAGACCCTGACCTACCATCACATATGACAATCCATTCAAAGTAAAATTAGTAATTGCAGAACTGCCCCTACATCCTGTACCAGCAGATCTGGCACAAGCCAGATCAAGGCTGTAAAATGAAGCGATATTGTTTCAACCTGTCATTTGATCTATTTTATAATGTTAAATAAAGATAAACTGCAAGGTGTTTAAAGCTGGTATTGCTTATTCAACAAGATTTCTACAGAAAGAAGTGACTGTATAGATTGTGAATAGCAATTAATTCTTCTTGAACAAGCATGGGAATTCCTAGCTCATCAGAGCGAAAATTACACACATACTACGGCATCATAACTATTCTTAAACAAGCAAGCATAGGAATTCCTAGCTCATCAGAGATTGAGTATAAACTTCACACATATCAAATGGCATTATAATTCTTCTTGATCAAGCATGGGAATGCCATGCTCATCAGAGTAAGAACCTGAACAAGCCAGCTGGGAATTCTCTACATTGTGTGCATTTTTTAAATAAAAGTTCTTTTTTTGTCCCATGATAAAAATAATCTTGAAGGTGCACAAATGTTCAAATCAAATTTATGAAACTTGTCAAGGCTCACATAAGACAGAAATTATTTCACTCACTTAATCAATTCAATCTAAAATGAGCACTCATGTAACATCTGTTTTGACAAGCATTACTCCATAAGCCAAAAAGCATTACTTCTTATGGAAAAATGCATTACTCCTTTGCCAAAAAGCATTACTCCTCAAGGAAAAATGCATTACTCCTCTGCCAAAAAGCATTACTCCTCAAGGAAAATGCATTACTCCTTTGCCAAAATGCATTACTACTTAAGCAAAAAATTATTACTCCTTAAGCAAGAAAGCAACATGAATATTGCAAACTGGTTTGGCATTCCACAGATGTTATTTTTTATGAATGTGATAGAAAACTTGCCTGCATCCGTTTTGCCACTCCCTCCAGCTGAGCAGGCTCAAGTCGCATCCTCTGTGCAATTCTTAATGGCTGG
Organism: Venustaconcha ellipsiformis; assembly: GCA_003401595.1. NCBI lineage: Eukaryota > Metazoa > Mollusca > Bivalvia > Unionida > Unionidae > Venustaconcha > Venustaconcha ellipsiformis. Next base: position 20,194 of record QKMX01352796.1, read on the forward strand.
ATGGACCCATCAGGTTCTTGCTGGGGTAGTGACATCTTGACCAGGGGCTGCCATCCCGCAATAAAGTGCATCTGAACCACACACTGGTCGTTCTTCAGGGCCAACACACCTTGCCACATCACAGGATAGCGCTGTAAAAAAAAAAAAAAAAGAGATCCAGATAGTTGCTTGTAAAGCATGCTCTTCATTTCAGTTCAAGCAATGTATGGAATATTGCTATACTATTGCAGTACAGCCTCCATTATTTAAACTTTTATTTTCTGAATTTCTAACACTCCCTAATATTTACATGTACAAAAAGAGATGTTTTTATCCTAGCTCCAGATAATCTGACTCGTCTGACTCCCTAAATGAAATACCTAATGAATCAGCAGAAGCAAGATAACAAGTTGCACCTACTGACATCATTTTCTGTTGAATCATTGTTGGGAAAGTTTTACCATTCTGTTGGAGAGATATTTTCAGTTCATAGTGAAAATTTCATGAAATATGGACGACAAATATGTTAAAGAATTTACACACACTATATAGGGCAAACTGTCCAGGTATCTAACCACGAGTTCAAAGCACACTGATCTTAATCAGAAAATCTAAGCACTATATGCCATTTACTTTAACATGGGGGTGGAATTTGAAAATCCACTTGCCTTTAGGCAAGTACTAACGCTGTCTATTTGCCCAAAATAAACTCTTACTCAACAGTTGTTAACGACTCAAGTCAGTTGCATGAATGGCTGTTTCTTGAACTTATTCTGTCATCCTTCTAACACCAGTTGTAAGTATATTTTTTTTAAAATTGTATGAAATAAGCAAATGGTGTTCTTGAAAGAACATCCATATCCTTCATGGATCTCCACGACTAGAAAATTTACTCGACCTCTTTAAATTTTATCCTGCCATTTTAAGTTAAGACTGGCTATCTTGGACTGTAAGCAGTAACTGATATCTAGTGGCAGACAGATTGAGTTTTTGAGAAATGAAGTTTTATTTCAGTCAGATTATACAATTTATTTCATATGTTAGTAAGAAAGATGTAGGTTGACAAAAATCTGAACATTCCCCAAAAATAAATGAAAGATAAATGCTCAAATTACTTTTACTTTAACATTCTGTGCACTTCAGTTTTATAGAAACATACCTGTAACAAACTCAGCAAACTGCCATCCCCTGGATGGGGAGGAGCCTCTGGAAGAGGACGAGCTGGTCCCATATGGGCCTGTCTTCCTTGGGGTACACGTCCCTCTTGAGGTACTGTCTGTGTTGGTGATACACTGTGTGCTCCTGATGCTGATATTGACGGCCTACCTTCAATAAGTTGCTGATGTTCAACATGCTGTGCCATATATGCAAGATGTGGATGTACAGCTGCAGGGATCATGTAGGAAGGGTGCTGTACATGAGGCTCAAACACCCGGATTGGATACCCACCCAATCCTGCTTGCTGCAATCGCTGAATTTCTGCTGGTGTATACATGTGAGCTGCAACCTCAGCCCCTGGTGCTGCTGGACTGAAAGCACTAGGTGCCTGAGTTGAACCGAGCCTAAGGTCTGTAGCGTGATAACCCACAGGAAGATTTGTATACTGCTGTGGAAATCTCGTGTCAATAAGGGATGGACTTTGAGGAACTTTAGCATCTGACTGACTTGGTGGTCGAGGCTCAACAAATGAATATCCTATTCTCTCCCGCAGAGAAATGCCACTTGGTGACTGGCGTGAATCTGGTCGTGGATGTTCTCTTTCCCTTTCTCGTTCCCTCTCCTGAGCCTGTGCTGCCTGTACAGCAGCTGCTTGTTCACGCTGGCGCATTTCCTGTCGCTGAATTTCTTGTCTCTGAAGGTTCAACAATTCCTGGCGGTGCATCTCCTGTTGGATTTGCTTCAAAAGAAGAAACTGTTTGAAACTTTGCTTGATAAATTGATAAATAAATTATTAATTATAATATTTAAAGAGTCTACCAATTGGAATCGGTCAATTTTATTAAGGATTACACTTTGCAACTTTGGAATAAGTAAACATCTCCTTAAGTTAGATAAGTAAACATCTCCTTAAGTTAGAACTTGTACATAATAGCTTGCATTGACTGAAAAGAAGCACAAGCATAAAATAGTCTATAAAAATCTATCAAGTACAGGTTAAATCCCTCAAAGTTGTTTGATCCAACAATTTTCAACATGAGATTTTACATGTTAAATATGCTAGTAATATCATACAACTTTCTGCAAGCATTTGCAAATGAAAACATTTATAGATGTGATTGTCCCTTTTGTCTATGTATAAATGCACTATTACAGAAGACCTGTATATTTTGGGCCTAGCAGAATAAAACCTACATCAATACTTCATGCAAAAGTTCACTTTACCAGTAATATGCAGTCTCATTGTCTTAAAATCCAATGTATGTCAACAAAGAACTGGTACAGATTCCATACAATTACCTCTCTATGCTGTAGAAATTTGGGGTCCTTTGCTATTTCTGCATGCAAAGGGTGTTCGGGGAGCTTCTGGTGTGCTGGTCTTGGAGCACCCTCTGGTGGCTGCTGGTGGGCGGGCCGAGGTGTGCGGGGTGGTGCTTGTCCAATCTGAGCTCCAGGGCTCTGCATGTTGGCTAAAATAAAAATATTTCACTAATTATCTTTCATGTAATTGAGAACTGTCCAATGGTACTCTGGTTCCAATAAATATACAGTGACACCTAATTAAAAGCATAGAAATTCAGTAAGCTGTATGTCTAGCCATCACTCAATATTGTGAATGCAGCTCTCAATTTTTTGAAAGAGATACTGCACTTTCTGACTTGCACCTGAAAACTGTACAACATAATTTCATGAAAGCAACTAGTCTCCCAGTTTTCAATAAACTACCAAGAGAAATGTTACTGTCAACATCTGAAGATGTATATAAAAACTGTACACTTTTGTTACAGTTACCATATTTACTGCATGTTTTTGGACAGCAAAAAATAATTTTTTGTTGTCCGAATACATATTAAATTCTTTAATTAGGTGTTTATCGGGGCCCCGAGTGGCCGAGTGGTCTAAAGCGCTG
>QKMX01352798.1:31148-43951 GCA_003401595.1 Venustaconcha ellipsiformis
ATAATAATAATAATAATAATAATAATAATAATTAGAGGATATTTGCTTGCTATGCATGAATAATGGGTGTATTTCATCAATTTGGTGAAAAACTTGATATTTTCATGAGTGGCAATGTGACTGAATCCTGCACAGTGTCCATGATTTACCTGTGTTTAGTGATTATTCACACAAAAAAAATGTACACAGTTAAATAATTATTCTTCCAAATTCAAAGTAAAAAAAAACATTAAGAAAATATTATTAGTGTCTTGTTGGATTTTAACTGGTCTTTTTTAACCAGTGTCAGCCATTTTACCACACTGCCACATAAGCTAAGATTAACTCTGAATTTCACACTTATCAATGCAGCATTGAAATTATTTTTTGTAATTCACTCCAGTGACTTATCACTTTTATTTTACTTGGAAAATCTAGTAATTCATGGCCTAGCATGCAATAATATAAATTATTTATCCAGTGTAACATAACTTAGCTAACAGTTTTTATTTTGGCCCTGAAATTAAAATAAATATACAACAAATATTACATGTATTTAGTATTAAAATAAATGAAAAATTAATATCTACTATGTGGAAGAAAACATATAACAGAAGTTAATACAAATTATAAAAGGTTGACATACTGTCATGACACAGATATATTACAGCTACCACTTAAAAATTGTATGTAGTAATAAAATCAGGATTAATAATTTAAATGTTTGTACAGGTATGATTATTTCAAAGGTGAAAAATTAGGTGATTTTTTCTTATCATGCTGCAAACTGTTCCATAAAACCGTACCAGCATAAGCAAAAGATTCCTTAAAAGAGATGCTATAAAATGTCTTTGACATTGTTTAAATCATCCAGGCTGCTCTGTTCTGTGAGCTCTATAATCCCTGTATGTGAGAGAAATTATGGGGTTCTCTCCACACAGTACAACAGTAAATATTGCTTACTTGAGACACATGCACTAACAGCTTTTGGACCAATACAAACAGCATTTTTAGTGTCACCCCCAACCACCCCATTCTCCAACACTCCTGTCTGGAAGTTTAGCATGTATGTCCCCAGTAGATGAGTAATGTAGAATAGACCTGATGTGCCCTCATGTGTCTATCACCACTGTCTTGAAGTTTAGCATGTATGTCATCAGTAGATTGGGTAATGTAGAATAGACCTGATGTACCCTCGTGTGTACCCACTCCCTAACACCACTGTCTGGAAGTTTAGCATGTATGTCCCCAGTAGATTGGGTAATGTAGAATAGACCTGGTGTGCCATCTTGCATGTTGTATGAGGTGGCTAATGGAGGCAGAATTTTTACTTGTAATGAATGCCATGATGGATGGTGTTTTTACTGAGATAGTCCTGGATTTTTAAGATTGATTTATTAAAAAAATTGACTTTCTGTTTTAATGGGTTTTTTCATTTTATTTTTTTTTTCTATGCCTTTTTGAGATGCCTAAACTTACTCTGTATTATATAGTCTGGATTGTGCTGATGTGCTGTTAAACCATATAATACATTTATGCATGCTGTCTTCTGACATTCTCAGTTTATTTTTTAAGTTAATGATATAAGTTATTTGCTTACAGAGGCATACTCAGAGATAGATGATAACAAGCAAGTTATGACACAGTCGGAGGTTGTGCCTCCCCAGCCCCTTACATTAACAGAAGAGGAGGTCAGGGTGATGATGGCATACAGAAAGGAGTTTGCTAGGATAGGTTAGTACTTAGAAAGAATTGTTTTCTTTTTGTCAGTTTGAATAGCCTTCAGTGAGACACTTTAAGATGTCTGGGAAAATAATGCACTTTTAAAATTTGGCAAACATTGAAATTTGCAGCTTTCAGGCTAAAAATTAATTGTCAAAAACTCTGACACAGCTGAGATATCATGGTGCTCCTTTTGAGAGTGCCATCAAGAATAACAGGAAAACTTCCATATTAACAAGGCTGTCCTTAAGAGATATCATGATGCTCCTTATGAGAGTGCCATCAAGAATAACAGGAAAGCTTCCATATCAACAAGGCTGTCCTTAAGACATATCCAGGACCAACCTTAATATTGCACATCCATATCTGCTGTTACCCAGTGTGTACTGTGAAAAATGTGACTATTTTACTTCTACCCCCACCTCAACACAGTCATGCTTCAAACTTGGTTTTCAGTAATCGTTGCTAACCTCCCAAAACAAAAACGGGGAGATAAAGAGAGACCTTTCTGTACCACCACAATAAATGCCCATAACCTTTATAAAATGTATACAAAGTGTATTATATACTAAAGCAAACAGATATGTTTTATTTTCTTTTATTCAGATTTGAATTTCCAGTAATTTTCTAAACACATATATTTGGGGTCTCAATAGACACTTTTGAGTCTCAGAACCTACCCTAACACTGCTGGGGAGATTGACAGGTATACAGTACAATGTATATGATGTAAATTGCATGTGTGTGATGCATACTTTTGAATAATTCATTCTAGTCTAGAATGTTAACCTTGACATTAATATAATATATTTTCTATGTAAGGTTCAGTTTTAGTCATTGTTTTTTTTAATGCTTTGGGATAGCAATGTGTAATCTGGATACTGATTATATTACACATTAGAACTCATTAATATCTTTTTGACAAATAAGAGTTTGAAATACCAATATTAAATGTTACATTATTAAGGATGATTTACTACACTAAAATCATTTACCAGTAATATGATATTGCAATATATTGTGCCAGCCATATTAAGATACCCCTTACTATATGTCAGTTTACAATGCTATGAATGTTGTATATCTGATATTTTTTGCGGTAATAGGTATTGAGTTCTGTAAAGACATCAAGACAAGAGACAAAGTCTTGATACAGTCTATCCCACAATGCATTGTGGAAAGAGAAGTTAATGAGATCAAGCGGAAGAGAGATTCAGTGGCATGGGACATAGTAGAGGTAAGATATGTGAAAAAGTTAATTAAACTTTTACATTTTACTGATTAATACAATTGAACAACTTGTTATGGCCCTGTAGGATGAAGCTAGTTAGTTAGTTTTGTAATCACCTCAATCCATTAAACAGACTCTTGATCCATCCATCTGTCCACAGTTTATGCATGCTGAGAATATTTTAATTAAATTTGGTATGAAGCTCTATAAAGATCTAATGAGTCTTTTTTCAGTCTTCTTCTTATCATGTATTGGAGTTATGGCCCCTTATAATCTCACCTCTGATTTCTGCAGCTTAACTTTACAGTAAACTTGGATTTCACCCAAATCTGGCATGCAGAATTAAATTGATGAAACCTTAATTTATTTTCAGCTTTCCATTCAGTTTTTCCCCCTTATTGGCCATCTGACTTTGCTTTCTGCCATATGGTTGTATCAAGATTTGTTAAATTTCAGTCAAATTTATCATGTGGTTTTATATAGATGAAACACTAAATAATTTGTTTCCAGTGTCCCATGACATCAATGAGAGGAGTTATGCCCCCTGATTTGTATTCTCTTCATGATTTTACCAAGATTTTCTAGACTTCAGTAAAATTTGGCATGCAAATTTATATTGATGAATCCTTGAGTAATTTTATTTCCAGCATCCCATGACATCATATAGATGAGTTATATCTCTTTAGAGCATTATTTAGTGCAACATTTTTATCAATATCAGACATTGCACATTTGTAATTTCGTGTTCTTCTCTCCAATACTCTCTTCAGATATGTATATCATTATCAGAGTTACTTTGATTTAGATTTACTACCTTTATACAACATACCATCGCATGCCATGTTTGCTTGGTTTTTAGCCACACATCAGACTTTCAGAATGGATTCCTTTCATCATCTACTTAGGCAATTAGGACAGACATACATATATATTCAAGAATTGATCCATCCAAACAAATTCCCTAGAGTACAGGTGCTTACTTTTAGTAAATCAGTGACTGTCTGATAACAGAATCTCTTGCATGAAAATAGATATAAGAATTATTCTCAGGGATCATTGAATTTTTGTTCTTCCAAATATTTTTATAATCCTTATAGCCATTCTTGTGATATGGTTCACGCTATGTTTATCATGTGGTCAGTGGTTCATGTGATGTTTATCATGTTGTCAATAACAGATGTTATGATTGTAATGATATGGTCAGTATTGAATTTTAGACTGTTTAATAGAATATTTCACCCCAGCTTAAGCATCAGCAGTACATAGATCTAGACAGTTACTTCAGTTATTACTGCACCTCACTTTTAGCATGCACAGGGACTAAATAGAATGTAAGAGTCTACCTTTTATTTTGTAAATACTAAATACCACCTCCCTGCAGGGAGGTCAGTTCATATTTAGATACTATCCTTGTTCCAAGAATGGTCTTTGTTGACAGTGAAATGCAAGGAATAATTTTGAACCTAATACTGGATGTAACCTACATTTTTGCAAAAGTGTGTCATAGCAACATGATGTAGCTGGATACAGTTTTTTCAGCTCTATTTTCATGAGTATCATGGTGGATTCATTTCTGTCATGTCTATTTTCATGAGTATCATGGAAGTTTCATTTCTGTCCTGTCTTTTTTCATGAGTATCATGGCAGTTTCATTTCTGTCCTGTCTACTTTCATGAGTATCATGGTAGTTTCATTTCTTTCCTGTCTACTTTCATGAGTATCATGGTAGTTTCATTTCTTTCCTGTCTGTTTTCAATGAGTATCATGACAGTTTCATTTCTGTCCTGTCTACTTTCATGAGTATCATGGCAGTTTCATTTCTGTCTTGTCTACTTTCATGAGTAGCATGGTAGTTTCATTTCTTTCCTGTCTACTTTCATGAGTATCATGGTAGTTTCATTTCTGTCTTGTCTACTTTCATGAGTATCATGGCAGTTTCATTTGTCTTGTCTATTCTCATGAGTATCATGGCAGTTTCATTTGTCTTGTCAACTTTCATGAGTATCATGGCAGTTTCTTTTCTGGCTTGTCTACTTTCATGAGTATTCTTGTAAAAATTCAGATATGGATCAATCCATTTAATTCTTAAAATTTTTTATTACTCTGCATACATACATGGTAGTAGAGCAATAAACACATTCCAGTGTTTTTTGTCAGTATCAATAATTTGAGATTGATGATAGTCAAAATAATTTTGTGCTGAAAATTGTATAACAAACATAACTAGTTTTGTTGTGAAAACCTCTTGAAAGCATGAAAAGGAAACTGGACACATAGCAATCTGGCATGAATGCCTCTCAGTTTTCTACTGATAATCAAAATTCATAATAATCAAATGTTCCCACAGTTCCTCAAAACAGTAAGAAATTTTTTAATGACTTCATTTTAGATTTTTTTAAAAAAAGAAATAATAGAATTTGAGCAAATTTAAAGGACAGCCTTGCATAAAGAGCTAAAACTTTATCTAATGATATCAATCCACTTTTCACATATGGTACCATTTTAAATGACATTAACTCAAGGCTCTCATCAGAATTGAACCAGATTTGACAAAGAGAACCCCAGCATTAATGTCTTTTAATAGTGTACAAGTGATGCTGATCTTCTGTCAGATATGAACAAAGATACAGAAAAATAGGGAAATCATCAAACAGTTGTTTCTTCATAAAATGTGTGATGAACAAAATTGGAAGAAATTTTTACAGAAAGCATGCTACCAACCCATTTTTTTAATAGACATCTGTTCTTGCATTGGTTTTTAGTTAGATGTCAGCCAGGTGAGTGATGTCAGGACCTGCTTAGGCCTCTTTGGATTAAAAACTAAATGGTCTGATTCCTTGCATCTATTGTTTATCATATCTCAACCAAAAGTGAGGATTGCTGTATAACTTAATGTAGACCATTTCTTACAACATGACAAAACCTTAAAAGTATTCATCTCTCTTTGCTCGTATCCTCTTCATTCTCCACTGTCCAACCACCTCAGTATCATCAATACTTGATTGTCTTACCTGCATATTTTTAAAACAAGATCAGACATGGATATTACTTTCAAATGTTGCATCAAGACAACATTTTAAAAAATATTTCTGTTATGATGGAGCATTGATGAATGCTAATATATTTACACTGAGTTCTTTAAGAATGTATTTTTCACTGTTTTATTTTCAGACACTGATAAAAGAGCATGTAGAGGTGAGTTTCCTGTCATCGGTCAAATAATTAGTGCCTCCTTACTGTAAGTAAATATCCATGACTAAGCCCTTGCTTATTTTACCCAGTAGAATTTCTTGTCCACTTAATTATAGAGTTCAACTTATTTCTTGTGTACGGTAGGTTTATTTTCAAGGAAGTGACAATTCATGAATGTTTGATGAAATATAGTAGCATTTAATGCTGATGTACATCATATGACATCATTGCTGATAAAACTGAAAGAGCAAATGGAATCTGAAAAGATGTAACATTCTTATTTTTATCTTCTTTTTTTTTTTGTTGGCAATAATGATATTGGAGTGATGACTGTAATTAGCGCATTGCAGTGATCTTACCAGCAAATGTTGCTAAGGTACTGAAAGTCCTGTGAGGGTCACATTTCATCAGTTGATAGGATAGTGGATATCCAGCCAGGACAACATTTCATTATTTTTATAAAATAGTGGATGTCAGGCAAGGACTACATTTCATCAGATGACAGGATAGTTAACATCCTGTGAGGACCACATTTTTTTAGTTGATAGCATAGTGGGTGACCTGTGAAGACCATATTTCATCAGTTGATAGGTTTATGGATGTCCCATGAGACCACATTTCACTGATTGGATAGTGGGTGTCCCACAAGGACCACATTTTATTAGTATACTTATATCCATTGATCAAAATCATATTAAGTCAAATGTAATTATGTATGTAATGAAACAGTTTTAAAAGTAAAATATTGAAGTTGCAGGTGTATTTGTTAAAAACAAATCAAAAATATATAGATTCCTATAATTTTTCTTGCATGTATTTTCAGCTTTTGCAGTCTACCAAAGGTGCCTCTGGCCGCTTACCCCTAACTCTACACAGAGTTTTAGCTTCACAAGCCTGTCACGGTAAACTTTCAAAGGATTTTAATATTTATTTGTGTCAGATGATTGATTTGGAAATCATTTGAAAAGCATAACTGCCTGGTTCTTGAAGCAGGCATTAATGAATATTTGTACTACATCAAAATGGGGTTCAAATATAATGGATCAGTGTAACTGTTTTTTAGGGTTTATGAAATATTGCTTCAGAATCATGTCTGTGCTTTAATTTTAATACTTCAGCTATTACCACCAAGCTAGACGTATCATTGGATTTATGTTTGTCTCTTGCCAAATTGCATCACTGTGACCTTCTTTCTATGACCTATGTAAAGTTGCTTTAGAATTGTCTGTTTTCCTTGGTAACACCTATGCTACTGTTGACATCAAACTTAAACTATGGGTACATTATGAAATCATTGTGTATTGTGTGTCAGAATTGGGTTGATGTGACCTTCTGTTCAGAATATATAAAAGTTGGGTGAAAAAATATGTCTGGGCTCTTATTCTGATACATTTTTACATACTGCCACCAAAATGTAGACTTAATGAATAAAAGGAAAAACTACAGAAATAAGATTGTTGCAGTAAAATTTGGATTATTGACTCATCCATGTTTTATCTGAATCTGGGTTTCAAATTATCTTAGTATAATTAGTTAGATAACCAGCCTACCTTTATAGTTGTTTCTTAGATGCTTTAAAATGCACATATTTTTCCAGGCAAAGCATTGGAATGATCAAATTGTTCATTATGAAATTTTTTTAAAATGTCCAGCAACTGCAAGATGATTGGAAAAAATAAGCATCTTAAAAAGTTTTAATAATCAGTAAAGAAGAATAAAAAGGAATATTCATATTGTTGTTCTGAATAAAAGCAGGAAAGGACACAATTATGTTTATTGGACATTACATGTTGACTTGAGCATGTTGTATGGTGGGAGATACAATTGCCTTCATGTATACTGAAGAAAATATTCCAAGAATTACGTCAAGTTGAGAGATAGCAACCAGCCATTGAACTGCATAGGGTTTTGAACTGAAGTTTGTGTCACTGTCATTGAGGTTAATAAGGTGTATGTGTACTTAATAAACTTTTCAGATGAACATAATGCTTAGAGTGAGTTGATGAATCACAATTTGGAGTACCAAGCGTTTTAAAATTAATGCTTTCCAACTTGACAATAGCAATATGTGATATTTTGTTACACATTACTGAAAACTGGCCCATCTTATGAAAAAAATCAGCTGCCTCACTGAGAAGATCTTGTTGGCATTTTTGTTAATGCAATTATGCTCAACAGGGCTTCATAACAGTAAATCTACAACTTGCTTAAACAGGCTTGCCACTTCCACTTTCTGCAAAGAACAAGTCACTCTCAGATTGCAGCCATTGTTTTTTTAACCTGCTCTTCAATGTTCAGGTGGAGGAAGACTGTAAATGAGCCAATTTTCATACAATCTACTGTCAGAGATTTTAGTGACCTTTACAGAACAGAGAGCAGAGAAACAGAAAAGACCCCAAAATCCATTGCATGCAAAATGGGGAAGCAGCTTTATTGTTCCTGTACACAGTCAAAAGCAAGACAGTTTTCGAGGGTCAGTGACAAGAAAATGAGAGGGGGGAGGTCATTTTTCCCTAGCTTTACTCTATGCTTCTCTCTATCCTGCTCACATTAATCCATCCTTGATTTGAAATCATAACCTCATAAAAATATACACCAATTTTTGTTTGTTTACACTCAGTTGCTCAGCTCACCAAGATCACAAGACAGTCATCTTATGTGAGAATCCTGTGATGAACAAAATCAAAAGAAGCAGTATATGCCTATTTTGTTGTGATCCATGAACTGAAACTTCACCTGACTTTACAGACATGTTTTGAATAAATTACCCTGATGCTAATGACATGGGATTAAATTATATCTCTTGTCAAAACAAACATTTATTCTTCAGAGACAGCTTTAATTCACAGGCAAATAAAGATATCTAACTATAACTGTGACACTATCACAAAGGTGACATCCATTTCTGCTGCTATAACAGAGCTGTTTCCCACCATCCAGCAAACAAATTCCTTCAGTCCTCTCCTGTTATGACAAAAACTACTGCTTTCAAAGCTGACACATTTGAGTTTGGCTGACAGTGTGACTGGAGTACAGTAAAAACAATTGAGATGTGAAATATGTAAACATTAATTTACATTATATGCCTTTATCTAAACAATACCTTGCTCATCAAGTAAAAGAAGTGTTTAATTTGCAGACTTGGAACTGATGATATGCTCCAGTGACTGCTTAAGGCAGGGTGAAACTATCATTTGGTTAGGAAACACCATTCTACTGAATGGTGAAAGCAGGTGATGATTACATAATTATATAAGAAATTTGCTCAAGGAACTGCTGGAATGACCTTTCTGAACCTGTAAATGTTAGAACAGGTTTGATTGTACAACAAAACACCAATAATTCCCTTGTTTCACATCAACTCTTCTTTGGATTTCTTGTCAACAAGAACAAAAATGGCATCATCCCATCTCAGTATTTTACCCATGTGCGAATGAGTTAAAAATGCATGTAAACAGGGTCTGTATCCCTCAGGAATGAGCAATGAAGAACATTTTGATAGTGTGTTCAGTATGAGCAGAGAACTGCATCTTAACCAGAGAATTGCTCTGACTATTGCGATTCTCTAAGGAAGTAATAGATCTCTTAGTCAGGGGTTGAGACCATCGCAAATGATACTGTTGTCAAAGTGGTGATCAGAGCTTTTTCACACTGCATCAAACTATTCTAGTCTGAGATTTTATGAGGACACATCTTAGAAAATGGGAGAAACTTGTATGGCTTATGGCACATGTTCCCTTCAGGTCAAGCATCTGGTTATCACAATTTGTATGGATATGAACACAAGTTTGGGTTTATTCCTTCCGCTGTCATTTGGTCTTTTGGCAAACCAGCAGGTTATACCCTCCTTAAGACTGAAGTCTCATAGGAAAGTCTTTAATGAATACATGTATACTCATGACAATTCCACTGTGCTGAGTTATCTCAAAAGGCAAGAGAGGACCAGATTCCCAGACCTGTGCCTCCTAATTTAGGAATTTTTCAGGTGGTTTTATCAATAAATTCACATTCAAGTCCATCATATTCAGGACAGTCTCAACATTTATTGGACTCATCCTGCTGGAATAATATAATCCAAACCAAACAGTCAATTAACTCATTGGTATTCAGTCAAATCTGTTCCTGCTTGGGATGACCACTCCTGAATCTATTTGCAACAAAGGGTAATGAAGAACTCCCAATTTTTGTCGCTTCAGTTCCAGATCCAAAGGCCAGGCCAGTCATAGTTCTCTCAATAGATTGGAACAGTATGGGTGTGTACACTTTATCCACCAATGCTTCTGAACCCAAACATCCCAAAGAGGCAAGGGATTTAGAGTGCTGTCTTATTCAGACTAATCCCCACAGGTAGGAAAAATCATGGATTATCAACTTCTTAAACCTGGCAGTGGAAATCTCAAAAGAAATGTTGGTTCTTTTATTACCTGCTGAAACAACCCCTATGACAAACATTTTATCCAAATTCAGATCAACTGGACCTGCATGTCTGGATCATATTAAACAAGCCATCAAGGGCAAACATTTCTCTGAATCAGTGGACATAATTGCATGGGCAAGAAGGTCTACCACTCTGAAAACATATTACAGTAAGCAGAAAATCTTCTCACAGTGGTGCATGTGGATATATATCATTCTCCTTAAAGCAACATTACCCCAATGAGCTAACTTTTTTTCAAGTAAAGGGATTAGTACCCATCACTACAAAAGTTTACCACAGCACAATCTCATATGTGTTTCAGCATATTGGAAGGGAGGATACAGGACAAAATAAAGACCTCTCCAACCTTTTGGTGAACTTTGACCTATCACAATGGCCTTGGCTTTTTCCTAGAATGGAATCTACCATTGGTTCTGACATGGTTGAATAAGGTTTAGTTTGAACCACTATGTAAAGCATCATCAGCTCTTCTGTCTTTTAAAATCTGCTTCCCAGGGGGCCCAAGGTGGCTGAGTGATCTAAGGTGCTTACCTTTACACTGACATGTCACCTCTGTCTGCATGGGTTCAAGCCTTGGACTCAGCCATGTGAGTATGTGAGAAAACTTGCCAGTAGTTTCCTGTGGGTCATTGGTTCTTCCTCTACCAAATATACCAGCTGCCATATATAGCCTAACATGTGATGAAAAGTTGCATTAAGCCCACAACAACAGCAATGATAACCGCTTCCTAGTCACTCTAGCTACAGCAGGAAGAATTAGTGAAATACATGCCTTCCATTGTGATGGTTCCATTTCACTCAAGACAGCCCCTGCATTCATTGCTAAGGATAGGCTCCTGTTTATGGGCAAAATTTCTCTTGCCATTAGAACCTCTTCTCAGGATCATGTGCATTGAGGGCTTTGGAGTAGTATCTGAAATTAACTGAGATTCTGCTTAGAGGGAAGTCTCACTTTTTTACATCTTTGAAATGTTGATATTTCAGGTCAGGTTTTATCATTTTGTATGTAATGGGTTTTTTGCTATGTGTATAGAGAAACTAACCCAAGTCCTAATGAAGTTATTTTACATTTTGGCCCATGTGTTAGGGCAGTTGCCATAAAGACATTATTTGAGTGCAACTGTTCTTCAACAGACATTTTACAAGTGGAGATGGAAAACAGAGACAACTTTATCCTGTTTTTGCCTTCGAGATCTTTAATCCTAAAAGCAGCAGCACAATAGGCACATTCTCAAGTCATTAAGCAATTTCTCTGTGACATAGTCTATCAACATCAGCTGCATTTGTGGTAAGAAACTTTTTCATGTCAGCAACATCTGGTTATATGAAGTTACTACTCCAGCCTGTATATTTCACTTCAATTGGAAACTGCTTCATATAACTTGGCAGACCAGAGACTTTCCTTCTTTGAGGAAAAGGGGTGTAAACTCTCTCCACCTCTTGCTTATTCTCCTAAGATATTATAATTGGGTAACAGATGGTGTTTGAAGAAAAAAACAGTTTTTGGAGTAAACTTTGTTTCTTCACTAATATTTAGCCAGTTATATCATGGATACACCCTCTGAATCTCCAAGTAGCTGTATCCTACTGGCTGAGCATTTATTCCATTCCAGTTGTAAGTGAAGTATGGATAGGGTTTGGCACCAAGCCCTTTAATCTTTTGGCTTCATTAATAGCTAAAACTGAACATGGGAGGACTGGATTTGCAAGTTATAGGTCATATTCCAAAGGTATTATGATTGGGTGAGTATTATCAAAGAAACATTTTACTCAAAAAAAAAATTGTTTCTTGCACTTAAACTGGATCACTATCACCTCAGTTTGGGAATTTATTGAACTTTACTTAAACATGGCGTCTGTTTTATTTTGCCTTTTGTCTCCAAAACTTGCATTTTAGATACATTAGTACAAAGTATGCTAGACACCTAAACTGGTTTGCTGCCCACCAATAACTCTGGTTTTATACTGTAATAGCATTCCCAATTCCACTGCAATGAATGTAACAGTGCTATTTGTTTTTAGGACTGAACTGTGATACTAGATGTTCAACATATGTGTTCATTTTACATTTTCTCACTGCTCCAGTGGCCTAAGTGGTTAAAGTGTTCACCTTGGATGCAGGAGGTGGTGGGTTCACACCCCAGATGAGTCATACCAATGACTTCAAAAGTTACTGGCAGCAGCCTTGCTTGGTGTTTAGCAATAAGAGGTTAGTGTTAGAACTGGTCAGCCTGGTGTCAG
>QKMX01352808.1:0-10880 GCA_003401595.1 Venustaconcha ellipsiformis
CACTAATTCTAATATGAAACCCAGATCCAAATCAAACAAGGATGAAACGATTATCCCAAGTTTTTGGCAATATTCATTTTTCCATACTTTTTGCTTTTATCTCTAAGTCTGTAGTTTAAAGGACATTTTTGTAAGACTTATGGCAAAATCGTAAGGATTGCCAGGCATCATAATTATGTACAGTTCTGAGTCACATCTTTTAAAATAATCAGAATGGAAAAGAAGCTAGAATTCCTGAGAAAGAATTGGAGATCAACATCAAAACAGCTCACATTGCAACTCTCTGAAAATAAAATGACATAACTCATCTAATTTTATGTCAGCACTTAATCTGAACAGGCATAATTATAATAAAAACATACTAACTTGCACAAAACAAAAAGACAGACATGTATTAGATAAACTTTGAAAGGTCAAAACAATGCCATTTATTAAATTGATGAAGCCTAACAAAACAAAATCAGAATAGGCAATCCCAATCCTTAATCAAGTGCTCAATCCATTGGAGATTTAGGTTTTATAAAAGCTGGAGCTATTTGATGAGACAGTGGCAACCAATGTAAAACAAAGGTAGGGGACCTTTTGTTTTAAATAAGGCTCAATGCCATGACACACTGTGGAGACATTTTTGAAATAAAAATTATGTTTATGAGTTTCTTGCAACACTGAAAGAACAATAAGAAAGACGGATATTAATGATATTTTTCATATTTTGTAAGATATGATTGAGGAGAACAAAATACTTGATGTCATATAGAAACTCTAATAAAACTAATCTACATGAAGCTTTTTATTAAAAAAAGTCACAAAAACAAAAACTGAGGTAGGACGTTGAAAAAAAACCCTAAATGATGATCAATGCTAAATTGATGCTTGTACAGAGTTATGTCAGTGAAGAAAAGATCATTGATCTCCCTTTAAACAGAATAATTAATTGGATTCTATCCATAATTACTGCAAAATTTACCCTAACAAATGACATGTTAAGCTTAGTTCATTAGAAACAAAAGCAGAAATGCATTTAGTTGGAGATTTAAAACAACTAGGATACCTTAAACCTGAAGCAAAATGTGCCCCATTCATGGTGCAGAGAACAAAATTTTATTTCCATTTACATCCACCAATACGGTGCATATCAGCATAATACTACACACAGCCACCAGTACAAAGCATATCAGCATAATACTACATACATCGACCAGTATAGTGCATGTCGGTATAATACTACACAGCCACCAGCACAGTGCATATCAGTATAATACTACACACAGCCAACAGTACAGTGCATATCAGTATAATACTACACACAGCCAACAGTACAGTGCTTGTCAGAGTAATACTTCATAGCCACCAGAATAGTGTATGTCAGTATAATACTACACACAGCCACCAGTATAGTGCATGTCAGCATAATACTATACTCAGCCACCAGTACAGTGCATATTAGTATAATACTACACACAGCCAACAGTATAGTGCATGTCAGCATAATACTACACACAGCCACCAGTACAGTGCATATTAGTATAATACTACACACAGCCACCAGCATAGTGTATGTCAGTATAATACTACACACAGCCAGCAGTACAATGCTTGTCAGCAAAATACTACACACTGCCACCAGTACAGTGCATGTCAGTATATTGCTTCACAAAGCCACCAGTACAAAGTATGTCAACATACTACACACAGCCATCAGTACAGTGCATGTAAGTATAATACACACAGCCACCAGTATGGTGCATATTAGTATAATACTAAACACAGCCACCAGTACAGTGCATGTCAGTATAATACTACACACAGCCACCAGTACAGTGCATGTCAATAGAATACTACACACTGCCACCAGTATAATTCATGTCAGTACAATACTGTAACTAGGATTAATTGAGAAAAGCCAAATAGACAAATGGAAGTTTGAATAGATAAATGGAAGTACAAATATAATCTGAACAACAAAAAACCAATACTGTACTACACAGTATGAAGGTTAAGTATTAGGTGTTTACTTGCGTTTTATTTACTTTGCTTTCTTTTTTTTCTAAATAATCAATCAAATATTTAAAAAAATCAAAACTTAAGCACGATTTAGAAATTCATACATAAAGACATGCATCACAGACTATCAACCAAACAACCTGCCATTTTAAAACATTCAGTTCACATAGTTTTATGTGTCCTGATATATATTTATCATACATTCATAAATTCCTTATTGACTGAAGTACACAGGTTACTAACATTAAAAGGAAGAATTTAGGAACCAAGTTTGTTTCTGTGCCAAATGACAATGTAGACTCGAAGTAACTGGAGGCAGTTGCCATGATAACATTGATTTTCTATTCAACAACCACACTAACAAAATGTCAGAATCAACCAATACCACAGTATTTTTTATCTGTCCTCTGCTTTCCAGATTAAAATTATCAGCCAAAACATAAATTTAAAGTATCACATGCATTCGGCATTTTTAAAAATTCAAGCTAATTCAACTAACCTACATCACAACTATGAATATCTTATGGTTTTCTCATCCAACCCTGCTATACCATTAGAAAACAGTAACAGCAGGACTTGAGATGTCTTAGGTAGATGCCTCTATAAATAATTTTCAGGTAATTCTATTTTTGTTTTAAAAAGAGGAATAAATAACAGTTTTATAGACAAGCTAGCTACTAGTAGACAAAAATTGTTTTAAGTTTTGTGATATCTACAACTTTATTCATCTAAACATCTATGAAGAAGAATAATGGCACCTCTTTGAACCCTGATTTGGAATGATGACTGGATGGACTATCTGAGTTGTAACACTGGCCATGGTCATGTGCAAAAGTAGCTTCAAGGCAGAAACAGGGAGATAACCACTACACTTCATTAAGAGTTTACATGCATACAATATCAAAAGCATTCATTGTATACCATGAATGATATAAGCTATAAGAATTAAGCTACAAGTCAGAACTTAACATTCACAATTGTCATACAGGCACCACTGAACAGCATCAAAGTGTTTACCCGCATAATTATGATCCTTCCCTAAGTACCAAACAAGATATCATTTCTCTGCCCTGAGCAGTAACTCTTCTGACCTGTGAGGTAATAATGTAGATCATAAGTGTAAAAATTTCTGAATGATCTATCTATGCATAATTTCTATGACTCTAATCCAAAACCACAACGTAATAAGACACACAATATAATGGTGCACAACAAATAGAAACCCATAACACAATAATACATCATTATGTACAAGTACATAGTCTGCATCTTTAAGTTTGACAAGTAATGAGCTTTCATTAAAATACATTATATAATGTTCTTACACTTAATAAAAAGTCATTTTTAATTAGTTAAAATAAATATGATACATTTCTCTTTGGTAAGTCATCAATGACAGGATAAAGGCTTACACATAAAATAGATTCCTTAACACAATTTCAATATAACATTCTTTCAGTAAGATTTGCAACAGATGAAATAAAGGTTTTTACACAAGTGTGTGTCTAACAAAATCAAACATGTTTAAAGAAACAATATTTGCAATAAAATGGGAATAAAACTAAGAAATATATTATATCAAATTAAATCACAATCCAGTGCTAAAATGAAATGCAAAATACGTTACCATAGACAAATAACTATTAGGATGCTATGAATACATCAGTCATCCACATACATGTATGAATTTATCAACACGTACAATATCATTCTATATACAACATGTTATCTATAATCATAAACATGAATTCCATATTTAGCTACCCGTGTTTCCATCATCATGTTAAATAGCCATGTTAACTGGCAACAGAACTTCAGGCTGTCTAAATAAGAGGCAAGAGAAATCATTTAAGCTAACAATTTAACTTTTTTGTTGCACCACGCACATTAAAAATATGCACAGTTAATAATCTACAAGTCAAATTTATCAAGAATGTGAGAGCAGAAAAAAATAGGTCAAAGTTACTAAAATGAAAAATTCTTGCGATTCTGAGAATTTCAGTTTTTATAAAATATCCATGCTGAGGATTTATAGTTTTCCATATAAATCAAAATGGGCTTGCTGTGATCCTGGGAAACTAAATATATATTAGATGCCTTTAGCTTTTGAGTGAAGATCCAGGGCAAATGAAGATATAACGATTTCTTCAGCTTTAGACTAAATCTGTACAGTCACTCAGATTAACTTTTGTCTATTTATGAAAAGTAACAAACCTTAATGTGCATAATCGAGGTACACCTCTCCCTCAATACCCTGTGCACAATGGGGTCCAAAAACATGGACAGCACTATAAGCAATAGCGCAAGTTATTGAGGGAACTCCCAGAAAATAAGTTATGGCAATCCCAACTAGCCATCGAGAAAACTGTGCTGGGGGTGGGGAACTGGGCAGTTTAATGACCAAAGACTCGTTTAATAATCATGATGAGAATAACTGTCAATAAAGCACTTTTTCTAACGAAGTTGTTTGTTATTCTGCATAAATAAAATCTTTTTTCAAGATGCCAACATCTGAAAGATCATTAACATTCCAAATGGTTTCTACATCCTTTACATGTATGCGAAAACATGTCCGTTTTGTTATTGTTGATCAGTCGAGTTCACTGCTTGGTGTGTACAAAATGAGTCTGGCTGTTGCTACCTCACCAAACATGATTCCTTTGTTTTTAAAAATAGCAAAATTTATTTTGGAAAACAATCACCTATGTCAAAACTAAATTTTTGTATTGTTCAGTTGGTAAAATATTAATGCCATCATTTCATTGCATGTAATAGTGAAACTTCTTCTCATCCTTTAGGATATCTCTTAGTGTTAATTCAGAAATTCTGTGAAACTCATTTCTCCACAATGGACCATACCTGTGAGACAAAGTTCATTACTTTATGAAGTAGTCATTTCACTTGGTTGCCTTGCTATCTCTGATCACATTTATCATTGATTAATTTCAGGTAGTTTAATTACACTACGTATACCATAATATTTATAACAGTATTCATTTAAAAAGTAGTCCACCCAACATGTAACATGGTCTACTAGATCTTACACATGCAGGATCTGCATGCCTTTTAACTTTTCTATTATTTCAACCTTTATTTGATATACAAAAGATGCAATTAATGAGATAATACAAAAGACGAAATTAATGAGATAATACAAAGGAGGTCAGCTTTTAATTCATTAAAACAAATGAATTACTTCCACAAGTCAGATGTCAATTCTGGCACTTAGTTTCTCATCGAAATGACATAGCTCTTACAGTAGATTGACATATTTTACATTTTAAATACAAGAAGTCACATTGCATTTATGATGATTAGTCTTGAACTGAACCAAAAGATAGAATTAAAACACAAATTTCACTTGATAAAAAAAAATGAACTATATTTTTTTATTCAACTTCTGCCTTCACTACACAAGTGACATTTTGAAAATTTGATTGAACATCATTATTTACGGTATACTAAGAATGTTGTTTGGAAAGAAAATGTAAAAAAACCCCGAAGATATAACTTAAAATTAAAAGTTGATAATTTCGTATTAAAATTTCCAGGTCATATCTACTGTTTTTGATGCTAAAATCAGAGTTTCAGTGAACAATTTTGACGTCAATTTTCTTCATGTTCAACAAATAAGGATCAATTTTTGGATATTTTCTGGTTTAAAAATATGGGACCCATGCCCAACCCTGCATTATAAGCAGGTTTGCAAGTTATCATGGCACAAGATATTGAGAGTGTGGTGTACAATCTAAGATTCAAACAGTGCCTTAATTCTTTAAAGTTTATTAAGGTCGTGTCAAAGGACTTAATCTGGTCTTCTTCATACATGATGGGGTTAGAAGAAACTGAATCAAAGTTTGAAACAATTGCCTGAATTAAGTTGATCAATATTTTCAAAATGTTTTACTTTTCACTAAAATACCTGTAAACTTCTTCAGTACATTATAAAATATTGTTCAAATATGGCTCTTGCATATGTATACTAGTTTTTTGTATGTCTAACTATCAATAGTGCAGATTCAGCTCTGCCATCTCAATAACACATAATGTCCCACAGATTAGAATTAATGAAGTTCACAGCGCTAGATCTGCAAACTCAATGACACATAATGTTCCACAGATTAGAATTAATAAAGTTCAAAGAACTAGATCTGCAAAATGAATGACACATAATGTCCCATAGATTAAAAGTCATTCAGTTCACAGAACTAATTCTGCAAACTCAATTACACATAATCTCCCATAGATTAGAAGCTGTGCAGTTCACTGCGCTAGATCTTAAAACATAATGTCCCATATATTAGAATCAATGTAGTTCACAGATCTAGATTTGCCATCTCAATGATATATCATGTCCCAGCAGATTTCAACCAATAAAGTTTATTCCACTCAGATTTTAATGCAAACAGCACAGATCCATTTCAGACATTAGATCATGTCAGTGTCTATGTGATTCATTCTGCTAATAATATACAACCAACTACATAGACCCAACCTGTGGGCAAATTATATGATAACAGAACTGAGCTGCCACTATGCATAGTTTAATATAGGTAATGCATATGTTTTTGGGGTGATTCAGAATAAATACCAGACTTGGTTTTACTGTGCAAAATACTTTAACATAAAAAAATGTATTTGAATTCATAGATTCATCCTTTCCTTTGTGAATTTAATTACAGTCCTTTCGAGGCCTATATGAAGCACAATCTAACAAAGTATTGTACATAAAGTCTGAATACATTTTGATTCTTTTTGTGGATGAATCTTCTGCTGTTTTCCTTGCTAAATCCAGTCTGTGCCCAGAACAAAATATCACATATGCAAATATAGCTCCATTTTCCTCTATACACATGGTACTCTATCCTATCACCGGTATCAGCCAAACCAGACACAACTCAAAATGCTGCAACATATGGATACTATGGACTCACATTAGGCCCTGATCTGCCATCGCATACTGCACTGGTAGACCAGGGTCTTTGCTGTTTGTTCTACTGACTATTTCTAATAAAATGCACAGACCCAAATATATGAGCATGTTTTGCAATGGTCTGTATAGGTCTATAGGTCTGTGTGGTCTGCTGTTTGACTATATGGAAAATGAGAAATAGTTTGTGAGGAGTCAAAGAAATCCACTGTTATGCGCATTTTAACATTAATTCAGACCTCAATGATAAATTCTTTCAAATACAAGTTCTTTAGCAATAAAAGTGTAGTGCTACCGCATTAAAAAACAATGTTTATGAATATAAATATTTCAGAAAGCAACTACTCCTCTGAAGGTTCTCAAAGTCCGCATTAACTGTACGACATTCGTCATGCCTGATCTTTACAGAACTGAATTCTCTAAGTACTGTCATCAATATACTAAACATACACTGATTGATGAGTTTTCACATTCCAGCAGCAAAAATAAATAACACAAACAATTAACTCTGAATTCCTGAGGAACAACCATCCACTTTGAATGTCAGCAATTAAGACATTACATCTTTTAAGTCCATGCTAGCAAATACCAATCCTTTATTACTGACATTTCATATTGTTTTAAGGTGAGCTTTTTTTGTCACAATATCTACCTGAGATACAAAAAGTTTCCTTAAGTCAAATGCATTCAGGCTTGATTAACATCAGTTAAAAAAGGAGGTTTTTGTTTAATAAAAATATCTACATATCTCAGATTGACATGGGAATCAACATCTCAATAGACAGGACTGATTATTTCAAAATTAACTACTTCCTGAAATGCACTTCTGTTCCTCCATGTACGAATTATTTTTCAATCAGTCACAAGTGATCTTCCCTTGTGAATTTATTTCTGCAGATTTGACACTATGACAAAAACTTCTTTTTATTATAAAACACAAAGTCTATTATGTTATGTGAATACTGGCAAGTTATTCAACTTAAGATTTCATTCTAGAAGCTTTAAGACCTTAATATCAGACCTCTGTTTTGTATGCCAGCACAAACATCCTTGACACAGCTGAGCTTCACTTCTCCTGAAGGCTTGCTCTAGTTATAAAATTATTTATAAAATGATTCACTTCATTTCTTTTTGCTGCAAACATTTTGTTCTCTTTTCAAATTAAGATAATTTGCTGAATTGATATTCAAAATTTTTCCTTGCAACATTCAAAACTTCTTCATCAAAGAAAAATCTGTCAGCTACTTGACATTAAACAAATGTGCTCAAGAGATGAAAGTTTCATAGTTGACTTTGTGCACTGTGAAATATCCAACAATACTGGATATCTTCATATAACATTTTCATTAAACTTGCAAATGTTTTTCAGTCAGGAGGCAAAAAAATGATGTCAATATTAGGAGGACCAAATCTAGCCTGAGATAATGAATATATGTCTTGCTTGTTTTCAAGGCTGTGTAACTGTAAGAAGTGACTAATTAAATGAGTCCAAGATGTCTGACCTTAGATCTGAGGTAGTATAAATGTCATGAGCATCATCAATAAGCTGTAAGAAATCCTTGAGGTTGAACACTTAGTAATAAATAATTACATTGGTACACAATGTATATCATATTGAGTGTGTCCTGAATCAAAAGCAAGTCATAGTTCAAATGGCTAAAACTTATGTGGATATGGGTACTGATGAGCCTGGGGTTGATTCACCATAGTCCCTTTCAGTGTCTGCTGGATCTCGAGACTGGAAACTACGCTTGAATGGTCCAGATCCAAATGCTGAAACAGAGACAGAAAATATTGCCAACCCATTTTACTATTACATCATTTGAAATAAAATAAGAACTGTAATACAAAACATATAAAACCTCAATATCATTTAAATTACTTGTTCTTAATTTTGAAGAATGTGAAGTCAAAGTAAGATTCAAAGACTCGGACATTGTTTGTATTTTCTGTCAAATATGTAAATTATTCTATCAATTGGCAGGGCATGGAAGCTATGAACTTCCTGAGAACCAAATTTATATTAAAAAAAGTTTAGAAAACTGTAAAAAGCGCTCACTGTGCAGAAATGTGGAGTTGTCAAAGTTCCGTTACAGACTAGACACCAAGGTGTCATATAAGTGGATATAATTATGCTAAAAACAAGCATCAGAAACCACAAGAACAAAATGTAATGATTAATTTCAATTTCTGAATGATGCTAATAATTCTGTTCATTTAAAGAAAGATACAGAATGATGCAAAGAACTACAGTATGATATATAATGATTCTAAGAACTATTCAATTATAGAAAGATACAGAATGATGCTAAAAATTCTGGTTAGTTTACAATAAGATGCAACACTATGTTGATAAAATATGGCCCTGAAGTGGATTAAGGGTTCAGTAAAATGCATGACCTTTGAATGAAGAAAAGCAACCCTTGTCTTGTATATGTATATAGATCTAGGACAAATATAGCAAGTGACTAATTAATAATTACAAGAAGCAACATAACCACACTGTCTCGTATTGCCAGTACTGTTATGTATATTTAATTTGTAGTGTGTGTTGGCCTTTGTCCATGATTATATGCTATGTATATTTAATTAACATCATGTAAATGACTTTTGTCCATAACTGAGGGTTGGAGCTGGGTCTCCCTGGCTGCTCTGTTTGTTTAATAACATATTACATTGCTAATTCTTTTCTATGATTTTTTTAAAAATTAAATATTAAGATTATTATTTTTTGGAGGTAAACAAGTTTACTTTAATCTGAATTCATGATAGTGGTAAATACCTGGGATCAACATGGTCTGTCTGCCCA
Organism: Venustaconcha ellipsiformis; assembly: GCA_003401595.1. Classification (NCBI taxonomy): domain Eukaryota; kingdom Metazoa; phylum Mollusca; class Bivalvia; order Unionida; family Unionidae; genus Venustaconcha; species Venustaconcha ellipsiformis. The sequence continues at coordinate 9,744 of QKMX01352808.1, forward strand.
GCCAGATTGCTAAAATTAAAGTAAACAGACCTGACCCTATTTACAAATTTGATGAAAATTCCATTAAGATGACAGAATATTTTCACAAAATGATCATTGTAACATAGGTCAGGTGGGGAGCTATATAAATGCTGTTTACTACATAATTACTCATTAAATATCTTAACAACAGTCTTAGTGGAATGAATTTTAGTTATGTTCAATTGAGAGGATTTCATTTGTTTATTTCAATCATTCATTGGAATTACAAAGAGCTCATTCAGTTAGGACTAAATAACTATTTTGGGATTATTATTAATTCATTCAAAGACATTTAAGAATCTATCATTGTGACACATCAAGTGAGTTGACTATTTAGCACGTTCAAGCCTATTGGCACATCAGCACATTCAAACTGGAATTTATTTAGCACACCACTGGAATTCATTTGGGATACTCTAAAGTTCTGGTCTTGTGATAGAACTTAACTCTATCTGGGATTTAATTATTAATACTGCAAGTTCTTTTTAAATTTTCTGAAAGTTCTTTTTAAATTGTCACATTGTATTCTATAAAAAAAAAAATATTTGTTGAATTTATTAAACTGGTTGGTTTTTTCTTCTTGCTTTTACTTAGTTTAATACCAGAGTCATAACAGTATATTTCCCTAAAGTGAATGTTTTTCATTTGAAACCGACAAAATATATTTCTTCTGAAAACAAGTTATTTTATGTTGATTAAGAAAACTCCATGAAAACCGTATGAAAAATAGTGACAATAACAATCTGCTGTTGGACATGATAAAAACTACCAAGGTGACAGATGACAGTAATCCACACTGATGCCATGGTTGACAAAGCTTAACACCACATCACTGAATATGCAATATTTTACACAAAACATTGAATCTAAACTAGTCAGCCATCTACCAGTTTTTTGAACAATTAATGGACAGATGGTTGTAGGCTGGTGGAGCATGTATATCAAAGAAGCTTTCATAGCAACAGACTGAGATTTGACAAAATATTCTGCAACATTTGAACAAATTCTGCTTTTTTTCCTTGAGGTTATCAATGCCAGTTGATGTGAAATTTAAACCAACTTTTTCCATTTGTTAGTATGTTGTAGAACATTCACACAGTGGGGGCCCCGAGTGGC
>QKMX01352815.1:17929-29010 GCA_003401595.1 Venustaconcha ellipsiformis
CACACACACACACACACACACACACACACACTTTTCCTTGCTAGTAAATAACACTGGTTCCCCATTGGGTGTTGGAAGCAGACAAAAACTTGTTTTGTTTCTTTGCAAAAATGTTTCTTCTCTCTATGGACAATGATATATGCATTTTATCAAATATCTGTTTCTTTGTTTTAGGTTAACTTGAATTTCATGAAATTTACAGAACCAATCAGATGTGGAGAAGGTAAGCATGCCTAATGAACTTCAAAAATAAATGTACCTTTTTTACATAATACTTTTGCTAAGATTGGTGAAATTGTTATATTTAATAAAATTGTTATATTTAATAAAAGATCATTTTTTCCTGAGATAAAGTAAAGAAAACCTATAATATAAACATTGGTAATGTTGCAGCAACTGTGTCATACAAAAGACATTATATGATAGTTAGAGATTGGGTGAGATGGATGTCAGAAGATGAACTTTGTGTTGTGATCTAGTAAGAAAAAATGTTTTTTTTGATTGAAATCTACTTTTGAAGATGAAGCATAATTAAGATGCTGTTAACACTAGATTTTTTTTCTTTTTTTCCCAGCAACTTCAAACGATTCCAAAAAGCTTTGGAAGAATATTGAACCTCATCTTAAGAAAGCTCTCCAGACTGTGTACTTAAGAGAAGTGTCAAGGTGAGTTTGCTTTCAAAAGTCATGAAAAGTTAATCATGAATAGTGGGAGTTTTGTACTAATTGTAGAGATAAGTGCATCTTAATTTCATTAAAAATGTATGGATCCACAAAGGATTTTTGGTTGGTTTGTTTTAAATTGATGTTTAACAGCACTGTAGGTACAAAGGATGCAGATAATTGTTCCATGGAATTATTCATTAATGATGTATTGAAATGCCCCATAATCCAAATGAATAAAAAATTACAGGTGTGAAAGCCCTAATCTCTTGACTTAATACAATCTTGCAGTTGAATAATTGGCCATATTTGTTATTTGGCCTTATTAGCCCTAACATTGGTCCCTCACACTATGTGAAATATGGCAGTAAAAGAACATAGTCCTTAATTGGACCGAGGTAAAAAAATAGAAGCAACAAAACTAACCTTCATTATTAGAGAAAAAGGCTGTCAGACTCAATCAAATAAGTCTACAAAGTGGTATGTATTTGAGACCTTGCATAGGCTAGCTTTTAAAAAAAAGTATTTTAAAATAGTTTATTGTAAGAAAAAACATTAAATAATGTAGTGAAAGATTGTGTAAGAAAATTTGTTAGACTTTTTTAAAAAACAATTTGAAGTGGAAAAATTAACTAATGACTAGATAATATTAAAACATGAGAAGTGGTGGAACTGGAACAGAAAGCTTAACATTTATGTTTTATACACCATTACACACACACACACACACACACAGGCTATTTTAATTTTTCTGGAAAAAATTGTCCACTAAAACATCCTGAACCTCAGATTTACACATCACCATTTTTTTTTTACAGTAAGACATAATTTCCACAGCATTTTTGATTCATACTATTTTCTTGAATGCAATCTTGGTAAGATTTTTAGCCTTTAGACTTTTGATGGATTCACAGAGATAGTCCCATGTTTCCAATTTCATGTAAATTCATATTTCTTTGTAGTTCTCAGTGGGAGAGATACCAGGCCGAGATTGCTGAAGACTTGGAACAAGAGAACACATCACAAAGCCTCCAAGGTAGAAAGACTACATGTTTTTTTAATTTGTCTCTTACCTGCAACAGGTAGAAAAACATGGCTATCACCTGGTGGTTATGATGGCAGCAGTCACACCACAATGGTTATGGTATTATGAAAATTAGATCACTGTGACTTATATTTCATGGTTTTCAATCCATGTTTTTTTTTTTCATGCCTGTTGTCTGTGAATTGATAATATTAAATTAACAGTGTAAAGAAGTGAGAATGATTATCTTAAAATTACTCCATGTAATTTTGAGGTTTTCAATAATAATAGATTTCATATTTTATTATTCCATTTTTTTCTTCCTGTTCTTACATGTTTTGACTTGTTTTCATTTGATGAATGAAGTCATTGTCCAGACCTGATTGCATGACATCATCGGGTAGAATGATTGATATCAGTATCCATATCATTTTCACTTACATTATTAAAAACAATCTGTAGCCAAGCAATATTTAATTCACTCGCTTTAATAGATAGCAAGAAATAGGAAATATGTCTCTGTTGAGAATAGCAGCAGACAGCATTTTCATAGTCAGCTTTGAATTTTGCATCCAGACTTTTGAAAGTTCATTTACATACTGTAAAAAAATTAGAATAGTTTGTGGAGGATTTTATTTAATTTTTGTCAAGTCTGCAATTGCATTAGTTTGACATAGTGATCATTTTGGCATCTGTGTGCACATATATCCTTGTTCCAGAGATATGCCTGTATATCCATCCAAACCTAGATTAGATTCAATGTTAACATTTTAATCTCAGTGTTAAAGTTCTTTTTTTACCTTCTAGCTTAAGATAGCAAGGGATCTCTTGCTTTGCTGATACACAGTATCACTGGAACTACATGAACCATGAATATAGTATTATTTTTGTATTGAGTGTTAAGGTAGAAAGTTGGACCCCATAAAAAATTATTCTCAAAGAAGTGTCCATTTAATCCCAAACCACAAAATTTTACCTCAACCAAAATGTCTTATTTTACAACAGTTGATGCTGAAGCTTTCTTGTAAAATTTATTGTTTATAGAACTGTTTTAATTATGAGGTTTACTATTTCGAAAACAGTTTTCCCAACTTAATGATGCAGTATATTCTTTTAAAAATATTTCCATTATATCTTTAGATATCTTAAATTGCTGTAATTGTAGTCAATTAGCGAGCAGTAAATCAACATATACACTTATTTTTAATCAGGATTGTCTCACAGATGTCATGTCGAATTACCTTACTACTCCAAGTATTTGCTGATTGCTGCCTACCTTGCATCCTACAATCCTGCCAAGACAGATAAAAGATTCTTTGCAAAGGTAACTTATAGTACGAAAAGTAATTTCTTTCAGATAGGAAATAAAAATGTACCTTTTCTTTCATTTCTTTAACTGCCTTTCTTTTGAAGAGATTTCTAATATTGGAAGAATTGCATGTACATTTGCAACAGTGACCCTGCACAAAAATCATTTTTATCACCCATTTGAACTTAATTAATAATTACTTGAATAGAGCACTTTAAATAGATCATTATCTGTTTTTAGTGCTTTTGTTTTACTCCACCCCACTCCAACCCCCAACATGCAGGCACAAGTGAATTATATAAGAAAGGATTGCAACATTGAAAACGAGCACTTATAACAGGACTGGACAAACCATAAATTTTTTTAATTCTCCAGAATCAAGATTTTTTTAAAAAATTTCCAAAAATCCTCATTTTCTTCTTATTCTACATAATATTCTGAACAAATAACCATTCAGTTTTACTTGCCAGTAAGGTTCAACTTGTCCCCGGCTCCTGTAAATGACAGTGTGACTTGCCAGGTAAAGAGTTCAGCTTGTCCCAGGCTGCTGGACAACATATTTTACTACCACTCTAATGTCATTACTATATAAGCATTGTGGCATATATTAGTCACTTTTACACCAGCATTGTATTTTGCCATCAACATTGTTAAAAAGTCATGTATCTTTTACTTCATTTGCATTGCTCAAGTGAAGCATTGGAATGCTATCACTACAAGTCAAAATTTTGTGTTGTGATACGTTAGGAACCCTATCTTGTTTGTCCCACCAGCATTGGAAGAAAGATTGTCATGTAATGGTAAAAAAGTTTTGCATTAAAGTTTTTGAGTTACATGTCTTCTACACCACTGCAGAATTCAGCTGAAACAACAGGATAAAATTACTATGGATGTAGAATTCTGTGCTGAGATGAAAGTAGTTATTGTCTTGTATTGTTCATCAGTGTTATGTTTTTTTATGAAAGTTGCATATTTTCTAATTTTGAATACATCTGCCAATCACATTACCATTAGGAATAAAAGCTCCAATGCTTCCCAAACTCAACCCTTCCAAAGATGAAAATTTGTCTTTTCTCTCTGTATTTTATAGACAAAGGTCAATAGCACTTTCCCATTACCTCCACTTGCTGCTCGCAGGTGGTACTAATGTTGTGTAACAGGATGCTTTTGTTGCAGGGAGTATGGGATGTACTAAAGTAATGTGATTGGGTGAGTATTCTAGGAGAAACATAATTTACTGAAAAATTTTCTTTTTCCATGTACGTTCTCTGACCACATTAACATTAGGAGAAATAGCTATTGGGTAGAAGAAATGTTGAGCATTCTATTTATGAGGGAATAAGATGTTTTAAGTTGTCAGCATCACAACTGGAGGTGATGTGGTTAAGTCTGAGAAGGAAGAAACATATAATTTTCTGGCAAACCCAGTGAAAGTTATGCAGATGATTAATAGTTGGGCAGAGCATGCAGTGATGTACATCCAGTTTGTTGCCTTTGGTCCAACCTGGTGTGGGACTTTGGAAAAAGTTACTGTTCATACAGAGAGAGGGAGCAGGCACACCCCTTTTACTTTTCATTTTCACTGGACAACCTACTCCATTCCAGAAATGGGTCTGGAAGTCATCCTCTGTTGGGAATACTACTGCTTCTGTGGGGGAGAAATGTTTAGTGACCTGCATAGTCTTAATCTCTATAAAAATATTCTGGGAGGGACAGGTCTTTCTTGTCTACAGAGGGGCACATGATGATGAATAATTTCCATCATGGTGGGCTTTAATGAGTTCTTAGTGGTACTGGTTGTGACAGTCCCTTCCTCTGCATTTGTTCACCCCTGCTTCTTTCCCACCTTTTGGACAGGTGTTGGAGGAAGAGGAAGTTTGGATATTCAATGAGGCAGTGAATGAAGTTTACCACTTCCTCCCCCCAGACTTTTATCCTAAGCCCTTTGGGGCTGAGGACAAGTAGATTTTTTCTCCAGCATGGAAAGGCTTTCTGGGAATCAAGATCTTTAATTGCTACTGCACTTTCTAACGGTGTGAAGACTTTAGTAGCAGTTGTCCCATGGACAAACATTTGCCAGACAGCAGGAGTGGACTGTGCCCTTTTCTACACTGAAGCTGTTGGTTTCTACCTTAAAGCTAATGAGTCTGTTCTGTCTTGGCCGTTAAACACCTCTTTGGGATCAGGTGCAACAAGTGTGGATATTGGCAGTGGGTTGGGCTTACCTTTTGGTTAAAACCTTGGGAGCTTAATGCCCACACTCTAGTGATAATCACCTCTCATCATCTTTTTTCAGCAGCCTCCTTCAGTTACTTGAAGGAGGAATCAAGTCTACAGTGCTTCATTGCTATGTCCACTCCATGTCAGTAGCACTCTCAGCAGATCATCTTCATTTCATTAGTGATTGTGCTTTGAAGATGTTGAGGCTGCATCCCCTTAGTAGCATCACAGGGTCTGAGGGATTAGCAACACAGATCCTGGCAACATATGAGGGATTTCAAACCAGTCAAGAAGCATGCCAACCCTAACCCCTAACACGTTATGGGACCTTCTCCCAAGATCTTCAAGCAGGTGCGGCAACAGCGGTCTCACAAGCAGCCTCAGAGAGGCTAATAGAGAAAGTTTTCTGACTCTAGGGAAGGGGTCTACACTGGGGAGGAGAACCCTTGTTTTAAGGGATTTGGTCAGGCATCACATAAGATGTGTGGGCTACAATCTATGTTTCAGGGAACATCTTACCCTATCATGGATCCACATCTGTCAGTTGCTGCATCATGATTATAGAGTTTTACAGAGGGAAAACTATTAATCATTTTACTCTCCATTCTGAAATTCTAGTTGCATATGCAGCTGTTTCAGTTGCATCTTGAAGCACTGTGCTATCACATCTGATTTATAACTTAAGTTTTTTTTTGTGATAAAGAGATATGATTTGGTGTCCATATATGTCGTCATTACACTATGTCATGTACCTAATTAGAGTATTTCCTTAAAGGTCAAGGCCACAATGCAGAATTTTACGTTTTCCATTACATTTTAATTATGCTGTTAAACTTAACAACCTTGGGTCATTTAGGAATGAAACTTGTATAATCATTTTGAAGCACATTTGGGGTTTTAGTCTTCAAGGTCAAAGCCATGGCTCAATAGGACCACTTGTTTTATATAAGCCATGTATTTATGTTATTTTACAATTGTAATGATTCAACATATTATTTCTCATTAAAGATATGTACATGTACAAAAAAAGGGAGACAGGAAAGTAGCTATTAACAGATATTTGTAGAGCAAGACTGGTCAATATGCATGCAGTTTACTAGAAATAAAGTTTCAGAAGTTTTGGTCTTTTGACTTGACAAATTTGTGTTTATTGGCACATCAGTATACAAAAGACTATTGGTGAATACATCAAGTATAGTGGCATGTCACCTGAGCCAGGCTGGACTGTGCCATCACTTCCCTATCCATTCTATAATATCATAGTTGTTTGTGATTAAGTAATGCTGCTTGTCACACCTGTATGTTATGATTAGCTGGTTGTGCCTTTTAGCACATTCACACATTGAAGTCTCATCTTCAGGGTAAATTTCCTGGTGTATGTTGAATTTTCCAGTAAACTTTCTTTTCCACTCGGTAAGTTTTGAAGCATTTGAGATGAAGGTATGAACTTAAAAAGTATATATTACAATGGGACAGGTGTGTCACCTCTCACATTGTGGATTCTGTCTACAGAGTCAAGGGTTTTTGGTTACATTTTCATTATGCCTTTTAACTTGAGAGATGTTTAAGTTAAATAGATAAATCTTGATTTCCTTGTATATTATCACTAGCAGATGTTTGGGGTGTTGTCCTGAAAGTCAAAGATAAATAGCTTTTAAGTTTCTTTAGATTCTGCTGTATATTCTCTAATCTGTATGAGGTAAATGGATGAAAGATGGTCACTTGTACTTCTTTCTTTGATGGCATCTTGTGCATTACAGTCAAAAAAATTTCTTTAAGTTCAAAGTCACATAGAAATAATTTTAAAAAAAATATGTCCCTTCCTTTTTTCTCTAATGCCCTTTCACTTACAGGAAAATAAAACTACACATACCATATAGGCCACTTGTATCTATTAAAAATAAAAGATTTATAAGCAACTAATCATTTACAAGTGATACAGAGATGATGGATTAGGATTTTATTATGCAAATTAGGCATTTTTTTCATAAGTGATGTATACTTAACTTGATAGTGAAATATGAACATACACTTACGCATATAAGTCACTTACAAGTGACTTATAGATGAATTAGGCATTTAACTTAAACGTTCATATGCTTATACAATTGATCAGAGTGAATTCTCACTAAATCCAAAATTTAGTCTTTTAAAAAGCCACTTGACTGTAAATTGTGTCCTTATATAAATAAAAGTCATCATTTTGATAGAATGTATATATATCTAAATGGCTACCTGTAATTTCTGACCTTGTAATGATCTCATACATTTCCATTCAAATGACAATTTGTGAAATGACTCCAACCCATTAACCTCCATCTTTGAATCAGCACAATTGAAACAGCTTGCTCTCTATAATATTTTTACCAGAATTAAAATATAGAAAGTTGTAAACATAAACATGATTTATTCCCAAAAATAATACATAGTTTTTTTTGGGGGGGGCTGCTTTTTTTAACAAACATTTAAGGCCAAAGTTGTTATGATCATTCTACTTCATTCTGTAAATTTAGGCTGTCCCAAATTCATTTGTGAACTTTAGGATATATGTATATAACACATGATACTGCAAAGCACAAAGAACAAGCAAGAATAAACCACTAAAGGGAACATATTTACTTAACATTATTCCTTAGATGCAGGCTGACCATGGTTTCAATTCTGCAAATGGAAGAGGTATTGTGACCAGATGAAGGGCTCTGTATTGTTGCCATTTAAGACCTATTTTGATGTCAAATAACATAATAGAATCCAACATTTTATTAGGATGTGTAGACACATACTTTTTAATATTTGGTGGTAAATAATATCATTTTAAAAGAAAAACTTAATTTACTGTTGGATGGTGAAAAAAGTCATTAGTTTACAATGTGTGTCTGCAGTGTGTGGTTGTGTATACTGATGTCTCCATTTTGCAATCACACACACACACACACACACACACACAGTTTTTTTTATATGTTAAAGCCATCAAAGTTGGAAGTTTTCTTTCAGTGTTGTTGTTTTCTAATCTTAAAATATTTAAAATAAAACATGAAGAAATAGTTGTGGTTTGTTTTGCTGTTGTTGATATGACTCAATGAAATTGATACAATTGGTGGGAATTTATGAATTTTTGGAGAAATCAAAGTAGTGTTTTGAAGAAATTTGATTGTATTTTGCAGCAAACCTTGGACTAGTTTGCAGCAACTGTTGGTCAATAAAACTTAAAATTTGACTCAATACAGACTTATACCATGTATAATTGATATGTAATTCATAAGTTAATTGTAGTTTAAGCATGGATCAATACTGTTTTCAATTTTTTCTTATGGCTGTTCAATTTAAACATATGTGGTACCCAGGGAAGGCATTTTTTTTTAATTATATGCCAGGGTACTGTGATGTTAAAGAGTTCATATTAAAATGATAAGAAAAATCTAAATTGTCTCTATGTGGGGTGGTACCCCACGTTGAAAATGCCTTCCCTAGGTCCCAGGTATGTTATACTGGAACAGCCCTTATACAGGCTAACATTTCATGTATTTTATTACATATGCAATGTATAAGTAACATTAAAGTGACTTATGGGTCCCATATCATATACATATATATCACTTACAAGTCACAATGAATTATTTCCATAATGGTAGTGATAGGGCTATTTAAGACCACTACTTTTCATGTTTGCCCAGTCACTTGACCATGCAGTAAATAAGTCAGTCAAATTTTATTATTGTGAACTATTCTGATGTCACCATAATAGGTGAGGAACAAACATTCACTGAATTTGCTTGTTGTTTTTCTTGCAGTACTCAGGGAAGAAAAGTAAGAAAACATTACAGAAAAAGAAACATGAAAGGGTAAGTGTTGTAAGTTTTCTTATGAGCAAAATTGTAGCCAGGTATTTATTTCTTGATGAAAGGGAAATCACACCTGACTCAATAGCTGTGTTCAAAATGAGAAATTATTCCCTCTAGAGTATGTGTTTTGTACATCATTTATTCATTTATGCGTGTATTTATTACTCACCAGGTCATGTTTGGAATATAAAAAAAGCTTTATTTAGAAAAAATAAAATAGATTATATGAGATGGATGAGCTAATCTATGGCCTTAGGTTTTTAATTTGTCTTTCATTTTCACTAATGGAATTTACATAAGAACAAAAATGGACCTTGTTGTTTGTCTTCAGTAGGAAAATGGATATAGACTGATTTGCCATTTGTTTGAGGTTTTTTGTTTTCTTTTAAAATCCAAATTCAGATGTCTCTAAATAGAAATAATTTGAGGAAAGATATCAATTAGTTGTGCTTCATTTGCTCTGCAGGCAAGCAACCACATGCTGGGGCCAAAACCTTTTCCACTGGATCGACTGATGGCAATCTTCTACTCAATTGTGGAGGGAAAAGTTGCACCTACAGCCAATATCTTTATGCAGGTGATTTATCTTTTGGTATTGTTGCATTATAATTTAGGTTCATCACTGATTATGCTCACTTGTAAATGTCCAAATCCACTTTTTCCTTATTAATATTTACTACAGTACTCCCCCTCTTGAACGGCCCAGCAAACAAAAAAAACATCAATTGCTCCTTTCACTTTCAGTGATATATAACCTGGACTTGAAGTCACATTAATCTTTTGAAGCCACAAGGACTGGCAAGTCTGAAAATCTATTAGTCATCCCAAGTATTTGCTAGCTTTCCAAAGAAGATGGCAAAGATTACTTCAGCGATAGGACTGTTGCATATCAGTACACACTTTGAGAAAAGAGAATATTTCAGCTGCCTCATGCAAACTTTTTTATTTTTAAAGAAACTTTTTGTTATCAGTTGCAATCACAAACCATTAGGATTGTTCTAGTTAAATTTACATGGGACCCAGGGAAGGCGTTTTTAATGTGGGATAGTTGTCCATAGATGTAATTTAGATTTTTCTTATCATTTTCATGACTCCGTGAAATCAAAGTACCTTGGCATATATTTTTTAAATCTGCCTTCCATGGTTACTATGTATGTTTAAATGGAATACTCCTAACTAATATAGAGATGGGTATGAAATTAGTATTAGCATGGTTCATGCAGCATTGAAAAGTCCTTAAATTTATGGAAATGACTTGAAAATTTGAATTTTTTTAAAAAAGGTTGGTTTTATTCTTGAAATGCTTTTGAATTTGTCAAAAAAACTTCTTGCATTATGAAAAAATTTATAAAATTTTAAAAGTCAAAATATTTCTTGAAAAATTTGGAAATATCACAACTATGAAATTTTACTAGTATGATGGTAAATTTACTTGCTGTTTTTTTATTGAAGTACTATATCTAAGCCAACCTACATTGTATTCAGAAAAGTACACTTAGTAATGAAAACTTGTCTGTTTGAATGTGAGAGAGGATCTTTGGGTTAATGTTTGCAATAAGAGTTTCATAGTATAAAGTCATTTTACCTTTTGTCCAAATGTCTTATTTCCCTGTTTCTGTGTTGGCTTGGGTTGCAGACTTCCAAATACAAATGTCTTGCATCTGTCTCATTTTTAAATTACCTCCCTTGTAAGTCTCCATATGTTGGTTCAGGTTGTAGAAGATGATGGAATGGGGACTTCCGGATGCAAATGTCTTATTATCATGTCTCATTTTCAGATTACCTCCCTTGTGAGTCTCCATATGTTGGCTCAGGTTGCAGGAGATGACCAGATAGAGACTCCCAAATACAAATGTCTCATTTCCTTGGATTTTATTAAGTCTGTTGCAAGGTAAGCACACCTTACTCTATATCTCAGTTTTTTTTATTGGGTTCAGCTATCACCCCACTGTCAGATGTACTCTTCATCTGTTTACATAACTAGGTGACTTAATAATAATAATAATAATAATAATAATAATAAT